>BGPR01017477.1:0-32472 GCA_013235015.1 Araneus ventricosus | reverse complement strand
TTTAATAATTGGAAAAATAAATCCTTAACTGTTTCTTCGGATGTTGTTGAGGAACGGACATTTTTTCTATTTTTCAGAAAGTCTGCTGAACTGAAAGTTTCGTTTGCTGGTATTCAGAATCCATATCAGCAGCTTCTTTGTCAGAGTCCGAATTAGTGCCTGAAAGGTATAAATGAACTGTTAATTGTCTCTACCTGGTTTAGACCGAAGTTAACTTTTCTCTTCACACTGGGAAAGAAATGAATAACTTTGATCTGATTTCCGGTGTTGTTTAAGCGTGTATGAATTTTTTGTTCTATATTTTCTCTCTTTTTGTGTTAATAATAAATGCAGACGTAAAGGAGAGATGAAAGAATGCATTCCATTGAAGTAGAAAGGGCAATCAATCCAGCTGTTAGGAGAGGTTTTATTGGCCTTTTAATAGAGGTTGCTTTAAGATTATGTCTAATGGTCCGGATATTCTGTGACAAACGAATTCGGTCGTTGAGATGGTTGATCTCTTAGAGGACTTTTAATGTACTACCATTAGCCAAAAATTCTTTCTCAACTAAAGAATGCTTTTTTTATGGCATCGTGAAGCGAGTCATTTGTTTTTTTCATTTATTTTAACCTTTACTTTGGTATTTCTTGAGTATAACTTACTTTCGTATTATAAAAATCATCAATACAAGGAATTGTCCCTCATAGCAAGAAATAAATTCATTTTGGAAGTCTTTCCTAAATAATATTAAAATCTGTAATTAATTGAATTCAATTAAATAATTCTGATGTGGTTGTACATTTCCTTTCAGCACACTTGTCTATTCTACACTTGTTCTTGAAGATTTTTTTGTAAAAACCGATTTCCAGTTTCACATGCCTATTACTTGCCCGTTAATCTTGGGATTAAATGTGAAAATACAGGTTTTTTAGTTATTAATTTTTTAATTGTATCTTCATAGCACATTTTCGATTTAAATGATTAAAATAATAGAATCGCAGAATGGAGGATTGTTGTTGGCCCATTATTTTTCCTGCTTCAAAAAATTCTTCATATTTATTTGCCTCCTTTTTCTTCTCATTTCATCGATGCTTCAAATTCAATATCGATTGTTCTAACTTTAAAATTCAACTTGCAGAAAATAAAAGCTAAATTGGCACAATCCGAGACTCAGGTAGTAAATTGTAAAGCCAAATACCTTTCAGCAAAAGGAATGAAAGGAAAGTTTGTGTTCATGAACTCCCTATTACCACATCTCTCTTGTAAACTTTTTAAACAATAAAAAGATTGGCAGAAAATTTCACCAAAATCACTTCAATGAAGGCGGACATCAAAATGAGTATCAGCATCAGTTTAGAAAATACTTTTTCGTAAGTTTGTGAAACGGTAAAATCGGCTTGTATGATTTCACTTCACATGTGATCCCATCAACTAATGGCTAATTTTTTCAGCCTCCTCTGGAAGTAAATTGAATAGGTTAAAGCAGTTGAGTTATGTCCAACCTTTGTTCGAAATATCAGGTTCAGAGTTTGTGGAAATCGCGTTCCGGCAAAATCCGCTTCCCATCACTGGTCTTATGATTCCACTTCTTTACGCTTCTTTTTTGTCTTTTCTTTCAGGGTTCAGGGCTGGAAAATATACCGAGCCTACCTACAATAGATTTTGATTATTGTGCTATTTCAGAGTTTTCTTTCAGATTTGCGAGTGCGGTATAAACCAAAATATGACATTACTATAAACATCTATTTCATTACTTTAATTGAGTAAAAAGATAATTTTAAAAAATTATCTTTTTTTCCATGATAAGTTCTGAAAATATTATTTCTCAAAAATAACTTTCAAATTTTCTTAAAAAGTTGCATGCCCGAACACCGTTTGGGCAATGCGAAAGGGCACTTAGCCGATTTACCCGAACGCTGCTCTGACAGGTCATTTTTCTAAGCCAATCCACTGATTATCCCGTCTTCTTCATATTCTTTACTTTGCGATGTTTCTCGTAAATGGCTCGAGCTGTCTAATTAATTTTGGACAGAAAAACATGTGTAAACCAGTTCTTAGGTCAGATTAGGTTAGGTAAACCAGTAGTTAGGTCATTTTATCCTCTTCAATAGAAAACTAATACAATCAATATTTGTAACTGTTTTGAGTGCCGATTTGTATTTATAAAATCAATTTGCATAAAACATTTCTTATAAAAAATGTGCTTACTTTTCGACACAATATGGCAGGAAAAAGAAAAATTATAGCAGTTCAGTTTCCGTGTAGGCTTTTCTGTAAATACGATGTGCAACAAGGTTTCTCCTTGCTGTAATGAAATTCAAACTGTTTTAATTGCTGATACCAATATTTAATCGCGTTTATCTTCCATTCTTAAAACCTAAGTGATGAATATAGAAATTTTTGGAACTTTTGTTAATTGAACGAATTTCATTACAAAACAATTTTTCGTCAATCTTCGATTTATTTATCTAAATGTAGGGTTTCCATAATTTTTTTTCTTTAGGCATCCTTTTTTAATTCTTGAGTCATGGACTTGGTTAGTTATACCAGATCAAGTGGAATTAGTTTCAACGAATAAAATATCTGCGGATAAAATGTTGTTTACTGTTTAAAAATAAAAAATGAGTTGTCATGAATGTTTTCTTTCATCTTAATAATTGGAAAGAGTTTTTTTTTAAATATAATTATAGAGATTATTTCTCATTGCTGCACATGCATTCAAGAGGTTTCCACATTTCTAGAAATATTTAATAGTTTGCTTTTAATCCAGTATTAAAAACTGAGGAAGAGAGATGCTGTTTATGAATGATTTCTACCTATTTTGGGATAACGGGATTAGCAGGTAATATATCTTAGGATAAAAAGTTATTTATTAGGCAGTGTACATTCTGTTCAAATTATCTTTCGATAGGAGAAACTGAAGATACCGCTAAGCAAATATTCAGACATTTTTAAATTTAAATCACATACAAGCAATGAGAAGTGGAAAGGGAGTAAGAATACAGTTATTTAAAATATTCTTGAAAAATATAAAGACTCAAAAAAGAAGAGCAAAATCAATAAAAATATTGAATTTATAGTCATTAGTTTGAAACCATAAATAGTTAAAATTCAAGTTCTCAAACGGATTGTTTAAGTTGTTGCTAGTACAAAATTATGCTATCACCTTGCTGTCCGGATTTGAACCCATGACCTTTCGGCTATCAGTCAAACGCTTTACAATCACGCGCTCATCCTTGTCATGCAGAAGCTCGTTCTTTCTAAACACTTTCTTTAGACCCACACGGTTTGTTAAGAATTTTAACGACGGGTAATCAGTATTTTCTTCAATGTAGATTAGCATTTTGTAAATGGGATTATAGCAGATTTAAACTATTGACTTTGGGTTTTCCGTAAACTGCAAAGAGAAGTTTAAAATTCCGTTAATTGTTTGTTAAAGCGGCCACCGACCTTACTCGGCGACATTCGGATTTCGCAAAGCTCGCGAGTTTAGTGTTTACAGTTATGATCATTTCCGAACGGTTATCTACACTTCTGTTGCCTTTCTGACGAAGGAACGTTTTGAGGTGAAAGCTCAATTTGGAATTTTAAAAAACGTAGATTACTAACTTTCAATGAATAAGCGTAACTACTAGAATCCCGCTTTTGTGAAAGCGAAGCCGCTGACGTTTTCTTAAGTTAAAAAGTTACCCGCTACGAACCGTTCAAAACGAACATTTTAAAATTCCTACAGAAGATTATTCAATTTGACAAAACTTGCAAGTAATCAATAGGTACAGTGTACCTGCAAATAACGTTTCATCCATACATACAGTGCACCTGCAAATAACGTTTTATTCGTTTACGGTCAGTACCTCCAAATAATCCCTTCATTAAATTATTATAATAGTGCAAACAAAGTAACGATAATAATAATTAATTATGCTTTTCGACAGAAATTCTGAAAGATAACTCAATTTCCTAAAAAAATTAATTTTTTACCAAGTCATATTATTCGGGAATAAATCTATCAAAATTTGGGAAAACAAAATGTAAATGGAATTAGGCATATTTTGTCAAATTAAACCAAATGATAAGCATTTTGAAATGCTACAGCAATAGTACAATAATAAAATGAAATTTCATTATTTTATATACAATGGCGAAAATACTATCTTAAAATATTACAAATTGGTAAATCACATTTAATGAAAGCTTTGAAAAACATTTTATACTTACCATTCACAGCTCGAGAAATCATGAATAATTGATATTTTGCAGATATCATCGTTTTATTCTTAACGTATTTGTCATAATTCCACAATATAATAAATAAAAAATAATAAGTTATCCGGAATGTACACCATGCAAAAATAAAATTTCTATTTATCGATACCAAAAATCCAACATGGAGTCATTTATGTTGGATTTCCTTGGAAATGGAAGGATTCAAAGTAGTTAATTACAATTTCCACAAATGAGGGCGCTGCTATAGTTTATCGCACACGTGCATAAATCCCCTGTATGTCCTCCTCCATACTTACATCAACAAGTCAAGAATATTTCCTAGCTTCAGTCGTCTTATGAATGATACATTTTTGGCAAATATGGAGATATTACGGAAAGTATTGTAACACTGACGTTTTCGTATCTCATGAATGACAAATAATAATAACACTAATATTCATTTAACAGCCCAGAAATAAAACTTTAGGCTTTATATAAAAGAAAAGTCCGAAAGACAAAGAATTATTTTTGTGTTCAGAAAATAATAAAATTTTATATAGAAACTTTTCCAATATTAAAAGTGGTAATATTTCTTTTACAAATTTTCAAATCTTAATTTCTACTAACTACGCAAAAGTTGATATCTCATTTGACATAAACCTTATTTATTCCTGTTCGTAAAGCTATCTTAATACTTAATATTTCCAAACATAAATACAGAGTGTACAAACAATTCGTAGACATTTAAAAAACCATATAAATAAGCCAATTTTAAAGTGGAGAACCTCGTGTTACATTCTGAGGTGCTCTGTCTCCACTATATCCTTGCATATTTTATGCGATATCCACTTCTTTTCCTGGTCCCAAAGCCTAATACTGAAAAAAGAATGAATTGACACGTTAACAGCACTGGTTATTATGCGCTGTCTTTTTCTCGCAATGTATTCTCAAGAAATAAAGCAAAATTAATTTGCATTATTATTATAATATATTGATGACATATTGCAGTAAAAACATCAATGAATAAACAAAATTAACATGTGTTATCACTACGATATTAACCCTCTGAGTGGTTCGGTCTTCTTTGTAAAGCGATTCCAAAAGCGAGCGATTGAAGAACCTTTATCTCTTTTAAAAGTGTGCCTTCCTCCCAACAGAAAATGTTCCGAAAGCGCTGCAGATCGAGTCTCTTCCCCCCCTCTGAACTAGGAACGATTAGCACCCCCCATGGAGAGGATAACCGCAAGAATGTGTTCTATTCAGCTTGGAACCCCCTGATTCAAACTACAGTGCCAGGGGAATTCTAGGGTATTTATCTGGGCCTGGAATAATTGCTTTCGGAAGATCCCATCTGTGGCGTGACTGAATATCTTCAAGATGCCCTCATTCTGCATATTGCCCGTGTCCATAACACCAGATCACAAAAATAAACGCCGTTACACCAAACAAATGCCAGACCATTGGGCCAAAAAAATGAACGCTATATTACTTATTTTTTATGTTGTGAGTTTCTAAAAATATGAACATCATTGAAGTTGCATGAAAGCTGATATTCTTTAGATGTCTGTGACTTCAATTTATTTGTTGTTTATTAATAGTTGTATTTTAGATATTGGCTGTACTTCATATTATTAGTTGTCTTTTTTATATTCTGGACTTTTGAAAACTAATGCGCTAAATATTGGAAGAAATAGCTTATTCATATACCTTTATTTAGTACGCAAGAGATTATCTTCTATTATAATAAACGGAAATTTAATTCACCTGAAATTTGAAACTTTGATACTATTGTCCAGGTACTAGAGCATCCAGTCGCAAATTTTTCAAAATTAAATTTGGGGACGTTCAAATATTACGTAAGCACCCAAGGGGGGGGGAGGGGATATGCGATTTGCTTATTTTTGCTGACAAGGGAGGAAGGGGAGTATGAGTGATGCTTACGTAAGATATTAAAATCACTTTATTTCCGAAAATCTATTGTAACTTGCACAAATAATTTAATTTAAAAAAATTAAATTTGAAAAAAAAAGATAAATTTGGCAAAAGAAAAATGATTTTTGTAAGCTTAAACTTGAAATTGTAAGGAAATTAAACTTACATTTTTTTTTTTTTTCATTTTAAGCCGAGTTAGAGTTTTTACTTTTTCGTACACGAAGTATACAAAGAGAAAATTGTAATCGTCAAAAAATTCGAACTTGAGATTTTGACGAATCTCCATGTTTTAGACCTCCCTGAGTCCGAAAAACACAATTTTGGAATTATGTCTGTCTGTGTGTCTGTGAACACGGTAACTCGAAAACTATTAGAGCTACAGGGATGAAATTTAGTATGTGGTCTTTAAACATAAGTTTTAGGTTTCTGTCAAATTTTGGACAAAATCCGTCCACGGGAAGTCTGTCTGTCCGCGGTCATGTGAACACTATAACTGAAAAACTTGAATAGCTAGATGAATAAAATTTGGTACACAGTTTTATCATCATGAATGTAGGTCCGTATAAAATTTTGGGCCAAATCCGTCAAAGGGTTGACTGTCTGTCGGTCTGTATAATCGCGTACTTGTAAAAATTACATCTCCTAAAACCTTTGGCTTAGATAAATAAAAATTGGTATGACGTTTGCTAATATTAATTATAGGTCTGTGCCCAAATTTCGTTTGAATCGGTAACGAAAAAGGCGTTCAAATTGCATAATTAATTTTTCTAATCCGATTCTCCATACGCATGCGTACTGGTAGCAATCTCTGTGCACGCGGAAGGATTACATCACTTTTCCCCTGTTTTACTTGCGTACTGGAAGCAATCTCTGCGCATGCGCAAGCTAACGAACGAGGTCTTCTCCTGTTTTCTCCTCTGCACACGGAGCTTGTGCATTGGCTACAGTTTGATAGAAAATAAATATTGCTAACTTTTAATACATACGCATCTCTTTCAATATGATTTTTCACCTAAATATTTTACTATCACTATAATCTACAATGAAAAACCTTCTGATAGTCATTGAATTCTGGGTTGCAGTAGGTTCGATTTTTTTATCCACGCAGGGGGAAGGGAAATGACAAATGTTTGAGAAGTATACGAGAAAGTTTAGTGGAGTTCACTCCCGCTGGTTTTATTTGAATTAAATCCTAAAATTTTTAAAATTAGATTATTATTGTTATACGTTTTGTAAAAAAAAAGAACGGGGAGGTGCAGTTTGCTTACGCAATTATAAGAGGTGAGTTTGCGATTTGCTTATTTTTGCTGACAAGGGGGGGAGGGGGTCAAAAAATACCAAAAAAATGCTTACGTAATATTTGAACGGCCCCTTTAATTCTTTATTTACAGTTTTTTTTTATCGAAATGTAATGGCATATTGAGTTTCAGGGGCATTAAAGTTTTTTTTACCCTATTGAAACGAAAATTGGACAATTAGGGTTAAAAGACCACATACCAAATTTCATTTATCTAAGTCGTTGCGTTTAGGAATTATCGTGTTCACAAGCATGCGATTACAGAAACCAACAGACAGTTAACGCGTCGAGGGATTTCGTCCAAAATTTAATACGGACCTACATTCCTAATTTTTAAAACTGTGTACCAAATTTTATCTATCTAGCTGTTTAAGTTCTGAAATTATCGTGTTGATATGAACCCTAACATACAAATTTTCCTTGGACGGACTTTATCCAAAAATTGATTGAAATATACTAATTTTGTATTAAGTCCATATAAAAGATTCCTTCTTTCTAACTCTAACCGTTGTTGAGTTATTGTGTTCACAAACATAATTCCAAAATTGTGTTTTTCGGACTCGGGGAGGTCTAAAAACTGGAGATTCGTCAAAATCTCGTGTTGAAAAATTTACGATCAACGATTATAATTCTTTCTCTTTGTATACTTCGTTTACTAGAATGTAAAAAAGATCAAACTTTTTTTTCCTATCAATTTTACGAAAATGCGCTAGCTACGAAGTAAAATATTATTGAATTTTTTTTTCTACAGACAATTTTTTGCAAACTTCGCAAAATCAAAGAATAAGGAGAAAAATTTAACACCTATTCGAAATTAATCAGGTGCCTTTTCACAATTTATAAATGTCTTGGACGTTATCGGTGTGATATTCAAAAACATTTTTGGGCCTTTTCATACCAAATATAAAGGAAATTTAACTAACATAAAACTGACACTTTACTGTTTTTCTTAAAAAATAAAATTATAGATCTAATTCAAATATATCATACAGCTTGGAAAATAAATAAGAGTCTCATTATTATCCATTAAAGTTCAGAATGAAAATAAAAACCTGTATATAAATCAGAATTTTATTTAAAAAAATTATACTTTACAAATCACAGCACACACACAAGATATTGTGATAAAACACACTGTCTAGCATGTGACGGTGGAGTTTGGAAATAATTCAATGCCTGAGACTACTATTATTATTAGAAGTACTGTCTTCAAACTCGTTAATAACGTGTCGGGATGCATTATAGGCTTGTAACACATATTAGTGGATTCTTGTCTCATAGCATCTATTAAAATTCAGCTCGCAATTGGCATAAGAGCTACCAAAAGCAATGTAATTCAGGCATTTAGATTTGATCACTTAATGAAGAATGCATATCAGCAAAACTATAACGCTCAAGGAACTAGTGCATAAATTCAGTATCATTGAAGTAAGCATTGATATTTTCTTAGAAATGGTTTTGTGTTATTACATTTTAAAAAAGAAATAAACATTTTCACTGACTATTGAAATAAACTTAAACTGCAGATGTTATCAGACTCTTAATAAGATAACTAAAAGTCTGTTAAGATCACTGAAACGTTAAATTTAGTTGATATTATTTTTTACGTTTCCATGTAAACCAAAATTTTCTCTAACAAAAATGCAATATTTTAAAACATAAAAAATAAAATTTTCATCCCTTTTCTTTAACATTTGTTTCAATGTTTGTTCAGAGTGAGCAAAAAATAAATTGAATAATAATTATTTGAAAAGATAATTGTTTTTTTTCGGAATTTATTTCATTTTGATGAATTTAAAAGAAATTCTAAGTAGTGTAATATAGAAAACTCATCTAGAAAAAAAACTGCTATAGTTTTAAAAAATCACACCTAAACCTTAGTTATTTTTTTTTTCAATTCAATGTTATATAACGAAATAAACAACCCCCCTCTTTTCTTATCACCCCAGGCTTCTCAAATTTTTCTATGCTTGAATGGGGTATTGAAAGAGATTGGGCAACAAAATCTATTTTACTTAACAATTCGATTAAAACATTGATGCATTGAAATAAAATCTTATATAACATAAGTGTATTACAGGGAAAACACTTGAAACATAATACAATTTCAATCCAGGCTGACAAATATTAAACCGGACTTATACAGAATCCAAATTCGGACACGCACAACTAGAAAAAAAAATCCAAAACTGACCTTCTTTCTGAAAGAAGACCTCAATGCAGATAGCGTTAAAATGCCCCAAGCTATAGGGGTGTGGGGTCTTGGATCCTGTGGTATCTCTAATTTGCAGTAAGTACATTCTTATCAGCACTCATTGTGTCGACCGCTACCCTACCCAGCTAATCAATCAAAATGTCAAACCACGGAAGGGGGAAGAAATTCGGAAAAAATACGTTCATCTCGCTTTAGAGACAGTTCACAAGAGACGTATATTTCCGGGCTGACCGCTTTCGGAGCATCTCTGACCACACGTTGAAATGCGTGTTATCCGCTTATGGGATAGTCCAAGGTCGACTTAGAAATACGTGTGAAATGCTCAGAGGGTTAATAAACGAGCATAATAAACATGTGTTTTGCCAACCAGGCATTTTGCTTTATTATTAGAAGAGTTGACAATTTAAGAATATTAGTTACAAAATTCACATGTGAAGCAGTTGTCTTCCTCCTCCGCGCCACTGCAACTTTCGTGAGCACAGCAAAGTCAGTATTTACGTTAGAATAACCATTCTTCTTTATTTAAATTAGAAAATCCTTCATTAAAATTTAAACAATTTCGTCTGAAGTTTTTTATCGTCTTAATCGAAGGAATCATCATTACTGACTCTCTTAGACTTATGCCACTTGGAGTACCCGATTTTACCCCGATTGCAAAGATTATAAAAAAGGAAATAGAACAGCGCAATTTATTGGAGTAATTCCTTATTCTTTGATAGGGTATAAATGTTTAGTAAACGTATAATAAGCTGGACAAAAAATGGTTTTTAATAGTGCAATTATTTTTAAGTAAGGGTAGTTTAAAATCAAACGATCATTAGAGAGTTGACGTCTTAAAACAAATAAACCTTAACAGAAACAGTGAATTCAAACATATCACTAAGAATGTTCCCTGTTCTTGACTAGCAAAGTGTAATTCAGTATCTGACAGCTAGAAAGGCTTACTAATACAGTCAGAAAAAAAGGTACCCTGTTTTACCCGCACTCCCCAAAGTTTTTTCTTCGGAATGGGAACTCCAATATACCGCTTTATTTAAATGACAATAGAAATAGTATTATCTTATAAACGAATGCAGAAAAAGCGCAGAAGGAAGCACAGTAGTCTGCCTTAGAATTTTACTCTAATCCCTAATTCCAATGTCACCCCTTCGAATTTCAATTGATCACCTCGGGCAAAGATGGGATAGCCACTGAAACTCTGATTTTTATTACCTTCGCGATAAGAAACTTAGACTTCACAGAAGAGCGACAACACAGCACCCTTCAGACTTTCGTTTATAGTATATTTAGTACTAGTATTCTGTTTTATTCTTATGGTATTGCGAATATACTTTAAAGCAATATACTTTAGAGTAACAGAGTATACTTTTGGGGCGCTTTCTTTACAAGCGATGAAATACAAGAATTGCACAATATTTAGCCACAAGAGCAAACACCAAATTTCCTTCATCTATTCTTTCATGAGTCGCTAGATGATATACCCGGAGTTGCGCGAGATGGAAATATTTTGAAATCTATGAACATGTAACAATTTAAACTTAATTAAACAGTGTTTCGCAGCTATCATCGATTTTCGTTCGTCCTCTCCTGTTTTTCTTTTCCCTACGCCGGCACTTAAAGTGTTTTCTTCATTTAGTCTCCGCACCCATTTTTCAATCTCCCATCATTAATACGAAGACATCAGAAGCTCCTTCATATTTTGGTTTTGTTGGTTACCATTATCCAAAGTACCGTTCTCTTCGTGTTTGTGAGCTGCATCAGTAAAACACTAGAGAGTGTTCCTTCTGTTCTCTCCCTTCGGATCCGGACTTAATAACATTGAATGAGTTTACACACTCATTAGGTCCATTCAAAAATTTGTCAAACTTAAATAAAGCATTGTCCAAGGATATTATAATAATTAACTAACGTCACTGGATTTGCAGGGCAAACATATTGAAAGGTGTACATGCTACAAAATAGAAGTTTAAATAAAAGCTCTACCTTTCTGTTAATATTCAAAGAAAGAATATTTTTTATTATAACTTTACCAGTGGGAAAAGCACGGGAATGAAGAATTTTATAAAACAAATAATCGGTTTGAATTTAATTACAATAATAGAAAGCATAGTTCCAAATTGAGTTTGAAATGAATTTCAAAACGTCTAATGCAATTGATGGAAAGTAAATTATTCCGTTTAAACTCAGATCAGTGAAAAGAAAATTTTCTGCTCTTTAGGAGATGGTTTGTAAATCGTCCTCGTGCAATATATATTTCAGACGTTATTGACAAAAAGCTGAGAGAAAAGCTGGAAATCTGCTTACTTTTTGTTATTTAATTAAATAATTTAAGAACATCTAATTTTTGAAAATTGAAAAAAGCTCGGTCGATCAAGAAATGGACCATAGAATGGCATATACAAATTTCATGTCTACACCATTCACCGTTTAGGAAGACTTCTTGTGACACATAGGCGGGTAAACTTCATTTATTTCTCCATAGTTCCTGTCCCTTCGATAGGAAACGGACTGAGTAACCGTGAAAGACTTATCACCCTCAGAATAATCATTTAAAAATTTTTGAATATTAATCAAAATATCTTCAAGAGAGAGTAATTAACTAATGTCATTGTTTTACTCTGCAATCATACTAAAAGTGGTATATGCTACGACATAAAACCGGAAGTAAAATGTCTGCCTTGGAAATAAAAATATCCAACGAAAACTATAATTTCTTATATTAACTTGTCTTAGCAAATGTACATGAATTAAGGATTTTATGAAATAGTAAATTGATTTGAATTTAATTTTATAAGAATAGAAAATATTGTTACAAGCGGAGTTCAAAATACATTCTGAAACGTTAATTACAAGTACAGAAAAAATGTACTGCAATGAAATTAGTATGATTAAAAAGGCATTTCTTTCTTCTTTAAGATGGCGTAAAAATAATTTTCGTTCTATAAATAGTGCAGAAGTAATGGGCGAAAATGTTTATAAATTACTCCTAAATTATATTAAATTTCGTTATTTAATTAAATGCTCCAGAATCAATCAGTTCTTAAAGTTGAAAATAGCACAGTTGACATAGAAATGTACCTCAGAATTTCACGTGCAAATTTCAGGCCGCTACCCTTCACCGTTTAGGAAGAGTTCTTGTGAATGACAGACAAATGTATTATCTGTCAAATACTGTAGATATCGTTTACATAGACGCGAATATACAGACTGATAGACTGCCAACCGATTACGGAGTTGATTCAAAATCTGCAAACATCTAACATTCTGGTGATAAAATTATGTGCGAAAATTATTAATTCCTTCGAAGTCATTGCATACTAGTCATTTTCCGTTGAACGATTTCAGTCCCAGAAATGCGTCATCTGCTGATTTCTTTCAAGTGGCGATGAGCTAGACTAAGCGACGCATTGCAATAAAGCAACCAGACGACCGAAACTTGGCAATTTCCTCATATTCGAATTAGTCTAATATTTCATAAGCCATAAAAACATCCATTATTCTCGATGATTTAAGCTCCGCGTTTGTAGTCTGGAAATATCGTTGATTCATGGCTTCAATTTACGAAACCTGTCGGCCCGACCCCTCCGAACGGAGGTACGCACTATCACTGAGGGCAAGATTCAATCCCCTATCACTGTACGCTCGATCGAGTGAGATAACCCTCTTACTTACCCGGTGGCTTCTCATATTCAAAAAATTGTGGTGTTCCCATTTGGGAGAATATACAAAATGAAATGCTACACCCTTTATTTGAATTCTTTAGAAAAATATGGGTGTGGCATTTCCTTCATTACATTCATAACTGAATATTAGCAATGACAAACTCAGAGAGAATTGCATAAAAAAGAGTTAGAGTAGACATTATTTCGTTTAAGTCGGAATTTCACTTCAGAAATCAGAGGAATGACGGCAAAATTATGGTGGGTGTTTCGATTATTTTAAATTTGCAGCGACTGTACTCTGTATCTATCCAAAAAATGTGAGTTTATTTTGATTTAATTTGAAATTATAAATATTTCTGATTAATTTGAAATTATATAAGGCCAAAGAAAAATAATTAACTTACTATATATTTAATTCCCATATATTAATAAGGTCATGCTGCTCAAAATTTATCAGAACTGAATGCGAGATCCAAAATTTGTTAGTGTCTGTCCTTAAATGCCAAACATTCATGTCATTATTTTTCTGTTTTATGCTTCAAAATTCAATTACAAACTCATTTTCTACACAATGCTTCCTTTCTAATTTCCCAAATAGTTTTTTGGTCTTTTGTAGCAATTAATGCTTCCACAAACCAAAAATGAATTGGGTTTAAAATTAAATTAATGTTGGTTGACACTATTAAATTAATAATATGACTATTTTAGGAGCTCAGCTGGTCTCCGAAGACTGCTATATTGAAACATGTGACCCACATCAATTCAAAAATATATTATATATAATTAATTAGGTATAATTTTAATATCCACCTTTGCAGTCTTCAACGTAAAGCTGTAGAACATTAAAAAAAGAAAAAAACTCTTGAAAAAAGGGATTTCAACTTTGCTATTATGCTTGCTCACCGTTTGTGTTAGTACGAATCTGCGGGAAGAACATCATTTTCAATTCCTGAGGAAGAATATTTTGATACATTGATACAATAAAAAAAATACTAACTCATTAAATATTAAATTCCCACATAATTATAGAGTCATGCTGCCCAATATTTCATTTCAGAATTGAATGCGAGATCCAAAATTGCTAATGTCATTATATGCCAAATATTTATGTCATTATCTTTCTGTTTTATGCTACAAAATTAAATTCAAATACAAATCCATTACCTTCACAATGCTACCTTTCTAATTTACCAAATAGTGTTTTGGGCTTTTGTAGCAATTAATACTTCCAGCTTACCAAAAATTAATTGACTTTAAAATTAAATTAAAGTTGGTTAACACTATTAAATTAATAATATGAATATGGTAGGGACTCAGCTGGTCTCCGAAGGCTGCTATATTGCAACATATGAGCATTAGCAATTCAAAAATATATTGTATAAAATTAATTAGGTATAATTTCAATCTCCATCTTTACAGTCCTCAACGTAAAGCTATAGAACATTAAAAAAAGAAAATAACTCTTAAAAAATGGGATTTCGACTTTGCTATTATGCTTGCTCACCGTTTGTGTTAGTGTGAATCTGCGGGAAGAACATCATTTTCAATTCCTGAGGAAGAATAAGGTTCAAGAAAGAAATCAGCAGAATCTTAATATCCCTAAGAAATAAGGAAAAATTTGCGAGTCGCCATTTAAATCTGTACAATGAGATCTGAAAGTCACAGCATTTCCGCTGCGACAATTGAAAGTTTAATATTCTATTTACGAAAATGTAGGATATTTTATAAATTGATTTTTAGAATGTGGTGAATGCAATTCTTGTTCTGATATTCAAAGTTAAATTGTTAACTTCATTTATGTAACTTGCGCTGTGCTGAGTGTGACATCACGTAGGAGGCTTTGTCTTGTGTCTGAGCACAAAAGGCACAGACATTCATTCTGTCTCTCTCACTCGCATTATAGCACGACACACTTGCGGTGAACTCCACGCTCAACTAGGTGCAACGTGAAGGCGGATTTTAGTTGTATTTTACTAGAATAGTTGTTTTAAATAAATTATTTCATCATTGCAATTACTGAATGCACCCTTCATTT
This sequence comes from Araneus ventricosus, assembly GCA_013235015.1. Lineage (NCBI taxonomy): Eukaryota > Metazoa > Arthropoda > Arachnida > Araneae > Araneidae > Araneus > Araneus ventricosus. Next base: position 17,145 of record BGPR01017477.1, on the reverse strand, counting down.
AACCTAATCATCACATCGTGACCCCATTTCTCAATCCTAACATGATCATCAAGATAATATACGGTGTACAAATCTATGAAACTCTATTGGACTGACATGAAGTTGACAATTAACATGTTTGAAACTTATCTATCTAGTATAGAATATAGTGCAAGGACTTTATTTTAGGTTTCAGTCTTATATTTCAAATAGTGAGCTAAGACGGCTTTACCAGTATTTTGATGTATTTTTCTCGATGCACAGACTGCACGTGATGTGCTCGTGATTGTTTATTTTAAAGAGCTTTGAGTTAGTTCTTCAAATTGCTCGTAAGACGAAATAACTTCATTTTGTTAATAGGTAATAAATTTATTTTTGATAAAAAAATGGCTATTTCTGTCTGACGTTACAATAGATATGTGTTTCATAATTTGCAGCAGCACGTCTAAATTAGCTTATATTTTTATCTTATTATACTTTTAGAAATCCTATGATTCGAGAATCAAAAAAACATTTTCTTAACACAACTTTTGAATAATGTATAACATCGGAGAAAGTAAACCATAAACAAGAAATAAAATTATATATTCTGAATATTATTGTTTCTGAGTTAAATCTTTTATCCAAGATATTTATAGAAAAAACTGCTTTAAATAATCCAAAGAAATAATGTGTGAAATGGAAGAAGATTCCCATATGATAATTGTTTTAAAACATTAAAGCTATTGCAAAGCAAAGACGAAAGTTTTAAATTTTAAGCGCAAGAAATTAGAAAGAATATCTCACCACTTGTCTTTTGAGTTATCAAGTTCACATATAAGCGAAAAGACAGGCTGACTGTCAATCCATTGGTGCACATGCCTCAAAACTTGATGCCTATCTACAAATCAGAGGATAATACTGTGCACCAAATTTTCTCCATTTACATCTTTGGGTTTTATAGTTATCAAGTCCAAATACATATGGACGGAAACAAATACAGAATTCTCGTTCACCATTTTCGATCAAAATATGATAACAATCCATAAATATGGTGTGCAGATCCCATATCAAATTTCACCCATCTAACTCAATGTTGTTTTGAATTATTTTGCTCTTAGACAGAGAGGCCGGATGACAAACAGACATTATTCTGAAAATGTGTGTGTTTAATTTTAACTGAGGTAGATTCAAAACGTGTAGATTCCACAAAATATGGATATCGAATTTTTGCTCGATTACAGATTTTCTGTTGGTATACTTCCTATACGATAGAGTGATAATCATATTATATCACGTCTTCTCTCATCAAACTATTATTTTAACAGTAATAACATTTCGTTAAAGCATTGTACGATCTATTTTATTTTATTATCTTTCATTCATAAAACAAAGCCTACAATTTGAAGTTGTAGATCTTCGTCTATAATTATAATTTAAGTTTAGAAAAAATACACAGTGATCGTGAGTACCTCTTATAAGCGAGTAAATATTTTCGAAAAATAGATTTTATTTATTTACAACCCGCAGCTGTCCAGCCTACCCAAAAGGGTGTAAGGCATTTAACAGGCCGGAGGAGAAACATAAAACAAAAGAAAAGAACTACATTAAAACACAATTTACAAAGAACCTCACAGGATGAACAGAACAATTTAAAATACAACATCGTTTACATCCATGAACACTAAAAAATAAAATAAAATAAAAATTAAAATAACCAGAAAACGCAATAAGATTAAAAGCCAAAATATAAAACACAAAAAAAAGCAAAATATAAGTTAACAAAATTAAAATCAATAACATTTAAAACAAAACAGTTACAATCAAAAATTGAAAGGCAAAAAGCATTACAAAAATACACAAGAAAGCCTCACAACAGCACAGAAGTACGCAAGTAACCCAACAAATAAATTACGATAGACAATCTAACAATTTAAATTAGGATTAAACCAATCCTAAAACCGTCGAAAAATCGAGGACAGTTGACCTAGTATTAGTAATAAGTACCAGAGGCCGAATGGGGAGGCATGGACCCTGTTTTATTGGCCAGCCAAGAGACTTTTTCGGCACACAGAACCAATATCATCCAAGAGACACATATTTCTTTTATATTAAAATATTTATGCAAAGTTGTGAAGTTGAAGAAACATTCCTCCAAGTCCATAGGTCCCCATGCCATCAAGTTCAAAAAAATTACAGAAACTGGCGCACTCCAATCAAGTCTATAGACTCAGTCCTGATTAAGCGTGTCCGCACAGAATCTGGAGATCTTTTCACGTAACAAAAGGCATTCCTTATTTTTCAATAAATTTTTGAACCACTCGACCCGGTGATACAATTCGGGATCTTTGAGATGATAATCCTTAGTCAGTGAGCAAAGAAACACGTAGTGATCCGCATCACCGTGTCGACCACAAGGGCAAAGTGGTGAATTTAGTTTTTTGAATCTGTAAGTGTAACAGGGGAATGTTTCACGCAAAATGAATGAAAATCTTAATATTTTTATTACAACAATAAGAGTTTTTTGTAACCTTCTCCAGAAGGGACAACACGCAGAACAGCAGATACATCACCAGAGACACCATAAAGAGGCATGTCTGGTGCAAGGACAACACTTCTAAGCGAATCACTACGTAAAATTCCGACTTGGTCGAAGGTCATGATCGATACATCAGTTATTCCAAATATTCTCGCAATCCGAATTTCGCTGGAGTCAAGTCTGGTGATCTAGGAGGCCACGGGAACTTTCAGTGTTATTTTTGTTGAAGTTATATTGCTAGCGGCCTCTCTCAAGAAAGATTTTGCTGAATATGCAGTGACTTGTTCGATCCTATCCAGCATAAATATTATAGATCAGTTTTTGTGAACTTTTTCTTTCAAAGATGGGCTTTTAATATTTAAAGACCTTAATATTTAAATTTCCAACAAGTTTTTCCGTCATAAATCGTGAAGTGAGAGGTGGTAGAACAGCAACTGAAGGTTCTATTCATAATAATTCATTTCTGTATGTATGAAAGTGGATGTGGTAAGACGAATGTAAGACATGAGGGGGATACAGACCACGGAAATGTTTGTGGTGCCTTCAGAAAGAGTGGAGGAGAACGAAGAGCAGCGGCATTTGAGCCAAAACAAGATCTCTTCCATAAAAAGATTCAGATGCGTTAAATTTCACTATGTTGGAATAAGACTCAAGCAACAATTAACCCAGCAGTTAAATAAGCATTAAAAATAGAGATTATTTACAACTTCGGTACTCAAGACGAGTCACCCATAGTGATTCTCTGATACTTCAAAAAACTATTCGACTCTAGAGAAAATACTGGTTTTGGTTCGCCTTGTGTTGATATTCTTTCTAAATGCTTGGGAGTGAATGAGAGGATCAAAGCAGCTAATATTGATAAAAAGAAGCAGACGTTTGTATTTGAATCCACGCTACATAAAATGCGAGCAACGGATATTTTTTCTATTAGCAGGAAAAAAGGTGGAGGGAAAACTGTCCCCTTCTTCATGCTTAATTTTCATAAATAGTATACTGAATCACACTGCCGAAATGCCATTAGTCTTTTTTCAAATCTCACTTTTCTGACGAATTATCTCTTTTGGAGATGGCCATTTTTTACAGCTAAACGACAGAATTGATACTGCATTATTTGCACGACACTTATAATTACGCAGAGCATTTATTGAACAAAAAAAATTAGGTCGCAAAAATACTTGTTCTGTTTTTAAATATTTATTTATAGAACATTATTATTTATAAACATTGGTACATAATCCTTTGCAACATATATATTAAATTTGTTTCCTGCTTTCCATCCACTTCTATATTTTAACTACGACGTCTGCTTTTAATGACTGGTTAAAGAATACTTGTCTATAATATTTAACACTATAGATAATAGGTATAAGACATAGATAATATAATATTAAAGAATACGATACTATAATATTTTGAATATACATCAAGATTATAGCAATCTTAATTTCTTATTTTAACAGTTATCAAAAATAAACTGGATCCAATCCTACCGTTTTTATGCTGAATGGTGGTGGGATCTTTTAATGGAGTCCCTTTTATTGCTAAGAAAATTGTAACTGAACTTGGTTGGACAAAACCGGATCACTTTTTTTGCAAAGAACGCAATGGAAAGACGTTCCTCAAATTATTTTCGACAGATATTCAGTTTCGGAAAAAACTTTTGAAAATTTTATGTTTTGGTTCACTTAGATCGGAATTGCTGTGTCGCATAAAGCAGGTCGGCGGCAAACAATTAAAACTACGTATGTGTAAACTTGCTGGCTCTGATTATTATGGTACTGTTTGTTTTGTGATTGATAGTGTGTTTTCGTGCTGAGTACTGACGAGACTTGCCTTGTAGAATTATTTTTCTCACAAAATAACAACAGGACAAAAAGATTTTAGCAGATAATTCAGAAACGCTGATGAGATAACACACATCCTTAATGCTGATTTTCATTATACAGAAAAAGAAAGTTACTCCTTTTCATGAAATTAAATAAAGGTAATTATAAGGACATGACATTTAAAGTTTCAATGCTACTTATAAACTGTGACGTATTTTCGTTGCAGATGAATCTGAATATAAACTAGAATAACGAGAAAGAAAAGAGACCAGAAGGAATGTCTATTTTTTGTCTACAAACAGTAGATGAACATACAAATCTTATTCTGAAAGTGAGTTCTGCAATAGAATTTAGTGATGAAATCGCCGAATTCTTCGCCTATGAAAATTTAACAAAAAATAAAATCGTAATCACATGCTCCCTTTTTACACAATTTTTTTTTCTAAATTTTGAAGCAACAAAAATATAACGTAACGATACTTAATTTCATTATTGTTTAAACACACATTTTTAAGTACTGCAATCCCCTTTTACAATGTTCTTCATTTGAGATCCTCTCGTCATCAGATTTATGGAATTATCAATTTTTAATTAAGAGACATCTGAATTAGTGCCACCTTCATATTGAACATGAGGCTCTGTCATCGAGTTTTCAAACATACATCTTCAGATTTAGATACGACATTTTTACCAAACACAAATTTTCCCTCATCAAATTTCACATGTTTGTATTTGAAATTTCTTCTTGTTCCGGGCCTCCAAATTCTAAATCTTCTGGCAAGTGTTGCGCAATCTAGTAACTTTTCTGCTTTAGCACGTGGTCTTCGTCGATGTTGTTTTGACATGTACAAACATGCTCCCGATAGGTTTTAATTGCCTTTATGAAGCCCATAGTACAGTGATCAATAAATACTCTGTAACTCTGGTATATATTATCGCACCTTCACAAAACTATTGTCGATGTTAATGACTAAAAGGGACACTTTTATTAAGATCAAGAAACTTATTAACCGAGTTAATTAAAATAGTTAATTAACTGCTACCTCGAAATGTCTCAAATACGCCTACCGATTTTATTCGCTGAATGGATTCTTCGTCATGAAATTAGCCCCCAAAAATTTTATACAGTAGTGGTGATAATTTCGAGACTTACAGGCTTTTGAAAAAAATCTACCATTTAATGCTGAATGAGTTATAGAAACTTTTGATAATATCTCGAAAACTATTACAGATATTCTCACAGGTTTTTGGATTCCGACGTTTTAGTATCTCAGCTTTGCTCTCAGAGAAAAGTTTACTATGTTACAATTCACTTTTCTTCATTTTCATGTTCAAAACTTTGTACAAAATATGATTTCTTCTATATTTCTGAATTTATTTCATTTTTACGCAGTAGTATTATGTTCCTTTAGTTAGTGAATTTTTTTTGGAAAAACCTATAATATTTTCCGAGATATAAGCAAATGTTTACATAATTCATTTAACATTAGAAAAGCCATTTCAAAAGTCTATAAGTCTCGAAATTAATAACAAAACTATATAAAAAATTTTGGGGGCTAATGACCAGATTCCATTCAGCGAAAACAGTCTGTAGACGTAATGGAGAAATTTCGAGATAGCAATTAATTAAATATGTTAATTAACTAACACTTTCTCGATCTGAATAAGCATGTCTCTTTGAGCCATTAACATCGACATTAGTTTTGCGAAGTTCCAATAATATAGACCAGAGTTACTGGATGTCCCATTTTTTTGTTGACCACTGTACAGCAGAATCTTAATCAGCGGTAATAACAACATGATGATGTGAAATTACTTGAATGTAGAAGTTGATGGCGAAATTTTTTCCCGTCCAGATGCCGTACACTGGCTGAGAAATCTGAAGTATGTGCACAATTTAGCTGAAGCATGGGCGGTAGACTCTTATATAGGCTGGTAAGCGATTGGTGAAAAGTAACACTGTGTCGGGCAAGAACCGAATCCTGATCAACTGCTTGGAATGCAACTAAAGTAATCGTAAATAGAATTGCTGGGTACTGCAGTTTTATAAATAACAGTGTAATTTGCATTTTGCCAGTGTATTTGCTCCTTGTAGTGCCGCTCGAAGGGGAGTTTTTGTACTAAATACTTTTTTCTATGCAAAGAAAAAAACTGAACAATGTACATGAAGTGCCCCACTTTAAAATCCACTTATATTTTATGGTTTCTTAAAATGCCTACGGATTGTTTGGACACCCTGAATTTATATTTGGAAAAATAAATTATTTAGATAGCTTTCCAGATAGAAATAAATAAAGTTCATGTGAAAATTATACATCACCTTCTGCAGGGTTAAAAATGAAGATTTGAAAATTTTTAAAATAAACAATACCAGTTTTAATATTGCAAATGTCTCTATATAAAATTTTAAAATTTCCCTACCACAGCCGTATGGAGATCCAATGTCGTTTCTTTAATATAAAGCCTTGAATTTTATTTCTGGGCTGGAAATAAAAATTAATGCTATTGCCGTTTGTTACGGATGTGTTATGAAAACGCCACTGATACAATATTGGGAAGCTAAGAGTTCTAAGATTGGATTATAACTTTTGTTCGATACAGCAGAAAAAAATAACAGCAATTTAAGTGAAAAAAAAGCAAAGTACTGAATATCAGGTTTCCTCACAGCCCTCGAAAGTAAACAAGTTTCAAGAACTGAATCTGCACAATACTACAGCACAATACTGAAATTAGTTCGACATGTCGTTTAATGGAGACCTTATCCCTATTCAGGGATATGATCTCCATTAAACAAGCTGTTCAATTTTCGCCATATCTCAATGTTTGCCAAAAATGTATCATTGTTAAGATGACTCGAGTTATGTATTATTCTTGACTTGTTGATGTAACTACGGAAGAGGACATACAGAGGAATTATGAACAAGCGTGATAAACGATAGCAGCACCCTCATTTGTGAAATTGGAATTAACTGCTTTGAATCTCGCATTTCCAACGAAATCCAACCTATTTGACGCTATGTAGGATTTTTGATATGGATAAATGGAAATTTTATTTTTACGTAGTGTACATTCAGAATATTTCATTATTTTTTATTTACTATATTGTGGAATTTTGACAAAACACGTTAAAAATAAAACAAAGATCTCTGTAAAATATCAATTATTCAGGATTCCTCGAGTTCAGATTGGTAAGTTTAAAATATTTTTCAAAACTTTCATCAAATCTGATTTAAATGATTTACCAATTATTAATATTTTAAAATATTAATTTCGCTTTTGTATATGAAATAATAAAATTTTGTTTTATTTTTGTACTTTTGCTGTAGCATTTCAAAATGCATATCATGTGGTATAATTTGAGAAGATATGCATTACTATTGTTTTCCAGAACTTTGATTGATTAATTCTCGAATAATTTGACTTGGTAATCAAAATGATTTTTAAAGAAATTGATTAATATTTCGTTATTACTGTCGAAATACATTATTTATTTTCATTACCGTTAATTTTTTTTGAGCTGTTATAATAATTTAAAGGAACTTTCACTTTAAAAAATTTTTGAGAAAAATCAGTTCTTAAAATAATTAACAGTGTTTTCTAACTCAATCCTTAACGATTTAGGCAGTTTCGTTTCATTTAGTATAATCCTAAACCTTTCAATCTTTTCCCTAATGAACATTTCAGCAATACCTTCCATTTTTGTTGATAAAAAATTGAAGGTTCGAATTTATCCCTTTTTCCATTAATGATATCCGAAAAAAATATGTGAACTCTAATTCGAGGTAATGTCCTGCATTTTTTTCTTATTGCTCCTTTCACGTCTCTTTTTGGTTGAATATATTGTAAACCAACAAAAATATGAATATATTTAAGAAAATGGGCTGTAATACACGGAGAATAATCGTCAATGATGATCAAAATGCATTTGGATTCGTCAGAAGATTCTACTTGTACTGGACACCATACATCTTAGCGGCCCCTTTCCATAGCACAATTGGTGGATATTTAATTGTTTCTTTGATCGATGCCATAGTAGCTTCCGCAATAGTAAAACTATTTCACATTTGAATTTTACCCGATTCAAATTATCAAGCCGTAAAATCTTTTCGAACTTTAATAATGCCTGAGAATATTAATGATTATGTGTACAGTGTTGAAACATTATATAGCATTTTGTTTCTTTTATCCCTGGAGGACACGCATCGGGCCTGCGAGGCCCAGAGGCAGCAAGAATTTATTACAGAAAATTAACCCCTCAACGAAAAACTTCCAGATCCACAGTAGCTGCATTAAAGGTCATTTACTTGTTGACCACCGGTTTTTCAAGAACTTCTCCTCATTTGTTATCTCAGGAACTAGACGGTCGGGCAGTACAGATAGATCCAGACACATTATCGCTATTCGAATTACAAATATGAAATGGAAAGATTAGCAAAGCTTTTAGCTGAAATATCAACTAATTAAGAATCGATTAATGAAGAAAATAAAGAAATTGTTGAAGTTGAACTAGTTAGACATCAGACTTCGAATTTTGAAAGGAATTAGACAATTAATCCTATATTTGTGAATTTAGAAATCTGGAGTTAAAATGATGTTGTAAACGGTAAGATGGCTTCAATAAAAAAATGGTATAAAAAAGAACTTTGCAAAAATATAAGCATTTTCACATAATATCGTGATAATAATACTCGATTATTTTGATGGAGCAAAAGTTGTATAATGGGTTCAAAATTCATGTAAGTGTTTAACGATGAGACAGAAATCTATTGATACATATATACAGACGAATTCAGGTAATTTTGGACGGTAAAGCTAATATTTTCATAAATATTTTGGAAGTGCAAGTATTCATTGATTTTCTTCAGTATAATGCACTACCCAGAAGAGATTTATATAAAAATAATTTTTTAACACTTAATACTCTGCACACTTAATGTTTCACATTAAAGCACATTAAATGTTTCATGTTAAAGTAAATATAATTTCTGCGCGTTTTTTTTTTTATGAAAGCAGGATACCGTGCCTATGAAGCCCGACGCGCGTCCTCGGGTAATTGTAAGGATCGCGCGTTCTGCGGGTTAAGTATCCTAGTTTATTCATAATAACATCGACTATTAACATTTAAATTTTGTCCTCTAAATGAGCTTCAAAGACTGATCTATCTTTAAGATATTTTATTGTAGCTCCATCATTTTTAATTGTATATCTATAATTATCTTAATATATCAGTTTACCTGATTAAATTATATGCATATTTGAACTATACAATACATTTTTAAGCAACAGATTTCTTTAACACCATTTTTGTGCACCTAATTCTCTTCCCTACGTATCAGTGGCAAATCCACCGAAAAATGTCAGAGATGGCTTTGAATTCCCAAGAAAGTTGTTTTTCTTTTTAGAAGTGGTTCATAGCAGCAGTATATATAGATCAAGAATTCTACAGCTGTTGTGTCAGAGAGTATAGTTCCAGCAAAGAAAATCAGAAGGATTAGATAACTTCCCTTCAAATTCTTAAAGGTTTGAACTTGCTCTCGAATGAATGCTCTCTTGCGCTCGTGACTGCTAGGCTAAAAGGTATTATATTAAAAATCTATGTCTCTTTCTTGGATAGCAAGTGATATTATGCTTTCCATGTTGGAAATTGTCCCTCCTTTCTTGTTATTGTAAATTTAAATCACGAGAAAATAAATCCATTCGCAATTAACTAATTAGAATTAAATATTAGGCAAAAAATAATACAAAATAAAATGAGTTTTTGGAAGTGGTACATCTCAAAATCGAAGATCTGTTTCAAACAAATCATCTCTCGTTGTCGAAAATTTTTCATTACTTTCATCTTAAATTTTTAGATCGTATGCATCATTTAGAAAATTAGCGATATTTACAATATAAGAAAATAATTTTATTGAATATCAGTTTAGTAGGGTTGTTTTTTGTCTCTTTTAAAGACTAGTAGAATTAGTGCTGGCCTAGTAAATATTGAGCACTGTTGCTGATGGAAAAGAAAGGTAGCTGCGATGGTTCGCAGAGCCTTGTGTCAGCAGACTTGGTACCTTACATATCGAAATCCCTACTGTTACGAAACGAATATAAATGCATGCATAAAATGTCAAGGTTTAGTTTTGTTGAGCTGTGATGTTTAAAATGGCCATCATATGCAATTTCATACATTTATGAATTATCTTTCAGAGTTTTAGCGAATATATTGTTATTAATAATTAGTTATATTTTCTATCTAAATTTGTAAATTCGGGATAGAGTTTTGGGACATTTTCAGATGATTTGGATTTTGAGGAGCAGGCTGTGCTGTGGTGCATTTTACTTATAATGTTTTTTTCTTACGGAAGATGTATTTTGTTATTTATTATTAAAGTCAGGGATATTATTTTATGGATTGTTTAAAGTTAAAAATAACTGTACTGAAATTGAACAAAATACAGATTGATTATAAAACTATGTAGACCGACTACCTTACAGTGTTTTAAGAAAAAATCATTACCTTTATCTAGAACATTTGTTCCCTAAATTTCAGATTTTTCTAACGGCCAATATTGTTTTTAAGTTTTAAACAGATATTTTCTATTTTTACACTACATGCTTGAATTGCTCGTCAATGATTAAAAATAATTTCATGTGAATTATTTATTCATAACAGTTACACATGGTAATTGTAGGATGTTTTTAAGAAAAAAAAACAGATGTTATTTAAATTGGTTCCATAAGAGAGTTATTTAAGAGAAAGCAGGTCGATTCTTAACTGAATTGCATATCTGAGCGATTTTCATAATGCATTTAAATAAAATTCTGAGGTACACAAAATCTGAAATTCATTTGTGTGATTCAAACCGTTTTCATTGTTTATACAAGTTTCAATTGCGTTTATCTTCCTTTGCTTAAAACGAAGTCATAAAGTGAAATCAAGTTCAATTTATGTTTATTCAGCAGATTTCACTACGAAGCATGTTTTCATCGAAATTCCAATTATTTATTTAAATGCTTTCGTTCTTGAAAATTAACTCTATTAGCCCTAAACCGCCTCAAACCACCCCATTCGACAGAGATTGGACTCAGGCGATTTCGGGCGCCTGATTGCATTTTACGAGAGAAAAGTGGTTCCTTTCTTTATTGACAATTGATCGCCGAAATTGGGTGTCGTCCTCTTGGAATTTCTGTATAGAAAGGAAAGATTTCATTCTGGTTTCGTGAACGAAAACTTACTTCAGTTTTTGAGGTACGGGAATTCTCACTCTAGCCGGGTTCAGAGATTTAAAAATTACATATTCAAAAATTGACTTTGAAACGCGTACCTAAAAGTAGTTAATATTTTTTTTATAAAAAATCTGGAGTTAAAAAAAATGTTAAAACATGAGGAGCTGAAAACAATGCAATATTGAAATTAAACCACAATGAATATCACTAGAATACATTCCTAAACATTCATTAAAATGTTAAGCATTCAAATAATAATAAAATTTGTTGTCAAAAAATTGATAAATTTGCTGGCGCTCTAAAAATAGTATGTCATAAAATCATTTTTATACCACTTTAAAAAATTCAAAAATTTTCTCCTTTGATATTTTTTATGAAATGAAACTTTATCCTGCATCGACCTCAAATTGATTCAATTTATAAGATTTCGGGAAATTTGTACTCGTTTTACTTTTTAAATTATGATTTAAAATTCATTTTAATTTCGCTTTTATTAGACTTCGGATTTCTTTCTTTCATTCATTTTGATTTAAAAAAATTGAAGGTTTGGCCATATATAGGCATTTAGTTCAAAATACTTATTATTAAAATGCTTCCTTTCATTAGTAAAATTCATTCCTTTTAGCATAAATTTTGATTTCTATTAAATTCACACTTTTGAGTCTTATCAAAAAATAAAAGTGAAATTTTAAATAGTTACACACTTCAAGGTATTATTAAAACAAAGTTGAATAGAAATTGAAGTAAAATAAAAACTTATCTTCGTTTTGCTTTCTAATTATAAATTTCAAGTTTCATTTTAATTTCTTTATCATTATACTTCGGCTTTCTTTTATTTTAAATGCTTTGATTGAGGCAAAAAAATAAATGAAAATTTGTTCATGCTCAGAAAATATTAATATTTGAAAGTTGATAGTTTCATTTCAACACATTTCCTTCCTGTCATCTTCTTGTAAATGTTTCTTGCATTGATATGTAAAAATATATTTCGGGTCCCAATGCAAAAATATGGTTTTGTAAATTTCTATATGTTTAAGTAAATGTTCGTCTAACCTCTCCTATAACTAGAAAAAAATGGTGGGAGGAAACCAAGAGGCACAAAACAAAATATGAATTAGTTTGGCGATTTGACCTTGCAAGTTTAAGGGAAGTTCGAGGGAAACGGCGGACTACATTCAAACATGTCTAATTTGAACGGTCCACAGCTGCGAACTCTTCCTTCTCGAATCGTTTTGCTCTCAAGTGTCTACGAGGTTTCAGATGCCCCTTCATCAAAAATAAAGCTTTATTATTTGTTGAAATATTGGTGAGGGATATTTTGTACTCTTTATGCTGTTAATTTCATACCGCATTAATGTATCACATTGAAACATTAAAAAAACAGACTGATTGTTTGATTAAAACTCACGAAAATGAAACAAAAACAAATGTGTATTCGTAGCATTTATATGTCTATATTATGAAAGAATATTTATAAAAGAATTTTTTTTTATTCTTATTAACAGGCGCATTTAGTTTTATAATAGGGTGTCTGGCATTCTTGTAAGCAAAAAAATGCACTTTTCTTCAAAAATATACTTGAGTCATGACAGATATTAATTTGTTAAGTTTGAATTTCGATATTCTTTTTTTCTCTCATTTATATATATATATATATATATATATATATATATATATATATATATATTCTTCTCTGTTAAATTGTATTAATAATATAGATTCAAACTTCGGATAAAGTATTTTTCTCTTTATAAACCAATTTTTCGAGATCACAAAGTCTCGGTTGGCAAACTGTAGAGATCAAAAGTCGTCATATGTCATTATAAATGTTTTTTTTTATTTTGGATTTCCGTGGAAATGATGTAAAGATGTGGAATTCTCCAAGAGACCAAAATTACATGCTATGTGTCCATTATTTAAAATGTTGATTTGTTGCATTTTCCTTGAAAATATCAGCTTGAAGAAGAATATTAGAAAAGATACAGAGAAAATGGCTTAATGAATCTGATACCAGTCGAATGGTGCCTAGAGACAGAAGAGAGAAAAAGATGCAAAAAAGTTTTCGAGTTTATCTTTCGTGGTATTTTCGCTGTCGACGCTTTTATTAAATTATTTCTTAATTTCAGTGAATGAATATAGAGAGACGTATAAAAGATAGTTACGAAACACACGAATGACAGGGTCAGTAATGATTTGCAAAGTTCCGACGTTTTATTATCTCAACTTTGCTCTAATGCAAAAATTTTATCATCCTACACCACTGCGTGCTACTCTTTAAGTGTACTCGCAAAATAGCGAACTATGCTTTGGGAAAAACTTAAATCTGTATATGACGCTTCCAACGAATATAAAATATTTAATGTATATGCCATACTAGTTTCAAAAGTCCCCTGACAACTTTGTATTAGAAGAATGAAAATACTTTACTGTATGTGTAATTTAAAAAAAATTGCCATGCAGTTCAATACTTAAAGTAATTTTATTCCATTATGCAGTATACACAGATTAAATTTTCATCATAGCCTATGTGAAAGTATTTAATTTTTTCAATAATCTTTCTTTCAATCATTAAAACTGTTTCATGTATCCTTTATTTCAAAATAACAGTGTGAATGAATAACTGACTGACGGTGATGCAAACACTGATGCAAACAATTTTTTTGCACAGAATTTTACCCAAATATAATTTTTTAAATTATCGTCAGTTTCTATTTAAATTGGTTTTATAGAGCTTGCTTTTTTTAATAAGAAACGCGCATGTTAAGTATTTATACGCGACTTGAAAAAAAAGAGAAATGATCCACTCGACAACTTTTAATTTTTGATTTGAGAGCGAAATGTCACATGATAGATGTAGCGCATCCGAGGTTTCAAAAGTTTCTACTTCTAGTCACTGGCGAAGTCTAACGGGTAGTAACCGTAAAGCATGTCTTTCACTATTGCAATACTGCAGGCAAATGGCACGATATGAAAGCTCCGCGCATACCAGAAACAAATCCGCTAGGGGTTACTCTTATCCACAATTGCACCTAAATGTACCCCCGGATGCTCTGATTCCCTCTAGCCGCCCCGGCACGTGTCAACATTGGTCGCATTTCAGCATTTATGGCCCGCAGTCTAAATGGAGTGCTTGAATATCGAAATTCCAATTAAATATACAAAACACACCGCTTCTATTTTCATCGGTTTCTCGCATTGGCGGCTAGTTTTCCCGTGGACCAATGGATTTGAGTGGGGAGGAGCGCTCGAGAACTCTGGCCTGACAATAAATATTTCAGAAATCTATGCCTTATTCGTTGATAAAAAAAGTGATGCAATACATTGGAAGTTGGAAATTTTTCCTCTCTTGTTATTATTGTAAATTTAAATTAAAAGAAAATAAACTCGTCTGTATTTAATTGCTTAACCAGTTAGAATTAAAATTTAAGCAAAAAGCACTCTAAATAACATTCTAATTTAAACAATCTAAATAATATAAGATTTTGGAGGTAGAGAATCGCATAATCGCTCCGTGAAACAAATAGTTCCTCCTCGTCGGCAAATTTTCATTTCTTTGAATTCAAAACATCAAGATTTTATGCACCCCCTTAAAAATTAGTTTTTAATTTTATATAAATGAAAGAATTTGCTTGAAAGTATACGAACGCCCCAAAAGCATGTTCCAATATTTTGAAGATTGGCGAAATTAATGCTGGCCAAGTAGCTAGCATTCGCTGATGAAAATGTAGGGTATCTCTGATTTTGGCACGCGCTCGCAGCGCCATTCGGTATCAGACTTGGTAGCTTCTCTCTCGAAAGCTCCATATTAAAGTTGCTTGTTGTTTATGATCAAACTAAAGGAATTTTTTTAAAATTCAAAGTGATCTGTAATCAAACTGAATGAAAGCTAGATCGATTAAAAATCTGTGCAGCGAGGTTACCTTACAGTATTTTAAGAATAAATCGTTACATTTGTGTGGCAGTTTAGTTTTGTAAATTTCAGATTCTTTTTATTTCTTTCTTCACAGTTTTGTATTAGGTAAATGAATTACTTCTCCGTGGCTATAAATCTTTTTAGGTGAATTATTTATTCACAATAGTTACTATGTCAATTATAGGATATTTTTAAGGAAAAAATTATGTTATTTAAATTAGCCTCATAAGAGATATAATCAAGAAAAGGCAGGTCGACTTAACGAATTGCAAATCTGAAAGACCTTCTTAATTCCTATAAATTATATCCTAACATACTCTACGTTGTGCGCGTCCCTATCATTTAAGTGAACATCTAATTACTGTGAAACCTCTCTGAAGCGACCACCCTTCATTACTAGGTAAATTGGATCGTCTGCACACCCAAACAAGTTCCAAGTTCCATATCTAAACTTCAGAATGCATCGCTTCACTTCTCATCGGTTTCTCGCATTAACGGCCAGTTTTGGCACGAAGAGTTAGAATTAGCGTAGAGTTGAGAGTGCTCGTGATCTCCGGCCATACAGTTAATATTTCCAAAATCTATGCCTTTTTCTTTGAATGCAAGTGAGTTTACGCTTTTTAGCGAGACATTTAAAAATTGTTCATACCTTCTTATCATTTTAAATTTATATTAAAAGAAAATAAATAAATATGAAATTAATTACTTATCTAGTTAGAAAGAAACCTTAGGCGGAAAATAACACTGAATAAAATTAAGTTTCGGTGGTGGAAGATCGCAGAATCCAAGCATTGCTATTAACATATCGTTTCTCGCAATCGGAAATTTTTCATTACTTTGCATCTCATTCATTTAGATCTTAAGCACAACCTAAAAGTTAGAATTAAATACTAAAAAAACAGCAATTTTTATGTGGAATGATCGTATTCTGTCCATGGCGCTTGGGTTCTAATAAAAACTGACGAAATTCCTGCTGGCCTACGGATAGTGAAATTTTCAAATATACGGTGAGGGGAATACACGGAAGCTGCGAGGCTAGCAGCGCTCTCTAACATCAGACTTGGTAGCTTAACCACCGAGAGCCTTACTATCATCAACCGAATACGCGTGCATGCATAAAATGTATCAGTTCAGTTTTCGTTGTGTAGTTGCTGTGAGACTATAAAATGTTCACCATAAGCAATTTCACACATTAATCATTTACCGTTCAAAATTTTTATATTTCTGCATTTTACCAGATTTAATGAAAGGAGATTTCATTCAAGAGTAATATGTTTTGTTGACATTATATGGTATAATAATTCTCTAATAATTTCTATTTTTTTCAAAATAAGCAGAATAATTCAGAGTGTATGGAAATGCTCCTTCAAATATTAAAATATATTTTCTCATCTAAATTTAGATATTAGAATAGAGATTTGTAACACTATCAGAAGATTCAGGAGTGGACTTGTGATGCATTCATATTTTAATGCGTTGCTTAGGAAAGTTGCTTGCTATTATATATGACCAAAGTAAGGAAAGGTATTTGAAGTTGTAAGCGAATTGCAATTAAATGAAATGATATGCAAATTGATTAAAAACATATGTTACAAGGCTACAATGTTAAAAAAGCACCTGAAAATTCAGCTGTAAACTTACTGATTTTAAGTGAAAATTTCCATAATGTCTCAAAGCCGGTATTTTTCCCTAAACAA
>BGPR01017476.1:0-32474 GCA_013235015.1 Araneus ventricosus | reverse complement strand
AGTAGTCATACTAGACCGATGATACAATCAGTCTAGTAAGTAGTCATACTAGACCGATGATACAAATCAGTCTAGTAAGTAGTCATACTAGACCGATGACACAAATCAGTCTATTATAGCGGTAAGGTCTCGGCTTCGGGGTTGGAGGGTTCCAAGTTCGGAAACACGATTCCACTTGAGAACTGTACTGTATGAGTCCTTTTGTACTCTAAATCATACGTAGTGGGCAAATGCCGTCTCGTTGGTGTGTTGCAGAAGTTTGGAGATGGAGGTTCCAGCTCAGGTGTCGTTGTCGTCATCTGACCGCGGTTTAAAATTACGAGGTCCGTCCAAAAAGAGCTGTCGTGTTGCTTCGAAATGGGACGTTAATATAAATAAACTAAACCAATACTTTGTATTTGCAATTCCATCGAGTTCTGCTTAAATAATAATTAAAGGATACAAAAAAATTCATATACCTCTATGCATGAAAGAAGTTTTTAAACCTGACAAACCGCTGATAGTAATTAACCTACTTAATTAAAAATATTAAAGAATGGGTGCTAAGTAAGAGCGGCGGAAATGGAAATTTTCTTCTTTTGTTCGATATCGGCACAATCAACTTTGCGAATAAATATAACCATAGATTCCTACAGGAAATTTGCTAGTTCAGAAAAAATTACTATATTAAATTACAGAGCTCGTACCTCTGTAGAACCGAACTGTAAGAATAAATATCAATATTAGGGGAAAACATTTTCCTTCATTATAGTTTTTTTGTTATAAAATATTTTACTTTTTGAACCTTTTTCTTAAAATCTTCAAATGTCAGAAAACAATCTTCAAATGGCAAAAAGTTAAAGAAAGATCATCCTATACCAGAATCATAACATTGTAGGATACTAATTATTGTTACTAGTAATGAACTACTTCGTTTATTCAAAATATTTATTTTTTAAAATTCATGAACTGGGGAAAAAATCTTTACTATTAATCCATTTTCATAGCTTTTAAAATAATGAAACTTTTCTCAGGATTAAAATTAAAGCAGTACCAAATATTGCTTTATACATCGTTAACTTTTGCTGTAAAATATTTAATATTAATTCTAAGGTCTTTTTTTATCACTTTTAGTACTAGTATTTTTTCAATTACTTATGCAAATAGGAAATGTATGTTTATAACTGTAACAGTTCTACAAATGAAAAAGAAACCTTTAATTCAGGATTTATTTTATACTTTCAAAAAGTTACAATGTTTCTCGCTACAAATAATATGAACAAAAATGATACATCTTCAGAATGTACATGAATCGGTAAATGAGAGAAATCCATTTCCCGACATGTATGGTTATTTCTGGATAAATATTAAACAATAATCGATTACATTTCATTAGATTTAGACAGTACTATGAACCAACGATCAAATGAATAAAAGATTAGAGCTTGTCGAGCTGTGTGAATACTTAGACCAGTTGCAATAGTAATTGCGTTGGGAAATCAAGGGAATAAGCGAGAAATTCTCCAGGGAATAAGAGGGCAGCAGTTCAAATGAGATCGTGAATCTCGCTCCATAAAGCAGCAGATGCGATGAATCTTGTGTTTTTACTTCAGGGAAAAGAAATCTGCTTCTTGATTTCTGAATGCATTTTCATAAGCGTAAAGTATCACTCGTTCCAAAGTTTTGCAATATTTTCTATAAATAACAATAAATTGCAATAATAGAGAGAAAGTGGGAAAAAGTATTTTCACACTGCTGTAACATTGCCATTCAGTGGATCTCCGCAGGTGGGAAATATATGCTAATTGCATTCCCGTATGATTTACAGACGCGTTCCAGGTATGAAGATGAACTGGCTGTCAGATGACAAGATGTGGTTAATGGCGTACCGTGAAAGTGTGCTAGGGAACTCTGGGAGTCCGAGACTTGTTCCTAACCGAGATTGGAAGTCGGAACCTTGAGTGGATTTATCGGATAGTGATACTTGTGCATGCGGAGAAGTCGGCGATCCCATCCACTATGCGACATCTTTACCATTTACTCTCTCTTGGCATATTAGAAAACCTTCTACTTCAGTGGGAAGTCTGCGGTACCAAAGAGTCCTGGAGAATCCGAATTCAAGAAAAAGAATAATAAACATGATTGAATTCATAATAGACAATGGAAACATAAGGCGACTGGAATAAGTACTGACCTGCGTTTGTAGAATAACTCTAGCTTATCCTGCCTTCAATACACAGAATATACTGAGTCCTTCCTTTCTCATCAGTCTTTAATAGTAATCTTCCTATTTCTTGTATTCCACAATTAACACGCAATGGCTGCCCTTCCGTTACTCAAAACCCGTGCATTGATGTAAGCTTCCTCATGTTGTTCGTCATCATCTACATTCATCGTTTTTCTTTCATTCACACCGTGTTATTCAAGATATTGCATATATTCCTTTATTTTGTTGTCAATTCTGTGTTAAAATGCGATTTCTTCAATTGTCATTCTTCTCTTGCTGTAATTTTTTTCGCGCCTCAGTAAAGTCCACCTACATCTGTACCAACCCGTATATGAGCCACATGAGCTCTAGAGATGGCGGTATGGTGTGGTGTTGAAGTGGCGGAGACTGGCATGTCTCCAGTGAGCGTTCAGCCTTGAGATGATGTTTTGAGTTTACAACAAGTATCTAAATATCTTGTCACAAAAATTGTTTCGGTGGGTGTATGTGAATGCAGATTAACAAGCAGGATAATAAAAAAATAAATGTATCTTTATTCCACTAAGAGTTCAACAAAACACTAGCGTAGCACTGATAAAAAACTTAACAGCACTTGTATAAATAATCAGCAGACATCGCCAATAAATCTCAGTTGTAGCACTTTCAATGGCACTCAAATGTCTCTCAGTTCACCAGCTTGCTTGCTGTCCAAACTTCAACTGACTACTCTTGGTTTGAGTGATTGCTTTTGCTGGCTTTTTTATTGACATTCATAAGACTTCTTCGAGACTAAACAAACATGTATTAGAACACTATAACACAACTATTACCCTTCGTAATCTGCGTACAACGTAACTTTGTTCACCCGTGTGCTCGTAATCGTCTCTTATTTTAAATAAAAATTCAAAGTAAGTCAACATCTGACTGTTGCCACTCATCTGACATCATGCACTATTATAACAATAAATAAGCTGAAGTCATGCTTTTGTCAGGCATAAATATTAAATATGCTTACACTTTTATACTTTTTCAACAGGAAGTGACGTCATTACATTGGAAACGATATAATCTCTGGAAGGTTCATGAAATTACTGGACCCCAGTAGAGATATGTCCACAGTTCATGTTTTTGCTAGAAGATTCCTTTTTGTCGCCAACTTTGTCGCCAAGATTAGCATGTCAGGGAAACAACTTTGCAGCTTTGTAACAATATTGAATTTAATTACGGGAAACTGTACACTTTTTCTCAATAATAATGTACAGGGAATATGTTTTCACCACTTTCAGTGTAGCGTACTCAAGTAGCATGAAATCATGTAGCACGCTCAGCTACTAAACTTAAACCCTATCTATATGCCGTTTGTCATTCTATTTGTACACACTCATATGAAATTTAGTCCTTGAGTTTATTCTGTAACAGCATTTACAATGTCCCTTTTCTTCAGCTATAGCATTGTGCGAATGCGAAGAATATTTGAGTTCAAGAACTCCGTCAACTCGCCACACTTTGGCCTCGAAGGAAATCTTACCATACTGCCTCATCGTGTAAGGAGAGTGTCCTATGTCGGAATGGGTAAAGCTAGTGAAAAGTGTATACCCTTGGAAGGGCAATCCATTGCCTAAATATCGTCCATTATTCTAGATACCCCTTCCTCGGGCGCCATATCTGCACGGGAAGTTCAGGCGCCATGTGTCTGATAGACATAGACAAAAATTTTGGAATTAATATCATTAATATCCATTCATTTTAATTTTAGCATTCTAAAATTAACTCTATCGATACGGGAACGTCCCATATGTCCCTTCAAGTAAAAGACGATGGCCGTCCGAATATCACTCTAAAATTTACACCCCCTTTCGTTAAGTGTGATTGATTCCACACCGTATTGAGTGATTTCTTCGTTAGAGTGGCTCGCCCAGATGTGTTTGGGGGAAACGGGGGGATTCTTTAGAATCCGAACAGTGCCAGCTCTCAATGTGGTTTTTGAGAGAAGAAGTGAATTTTCCTTATCTTTGATAGAGGAGCTCGAGCTTCCCCGTATTTTGAGGTCCCTTTATTCCAATGGCCTTAGGAATCAGAGGATTAAGGAGAGAGGGCAACTTAGGGACAAAGTCAGCTAGGTCTTCTTAGTCAACTAGGCATCTGGTCTTACACCACCAGATGCTATTAGTACTCCGGCTTACAGGTGATGCTTTCTTATCCTTTCATCCATGACGTGGAGTTGGATATTTTGAGAGAGAGATGTTTGATGAACTTGAGTTTATTTTGCCTGGAAATTAAGGAATTTTCGACAGCAACAAACACAGGGTGTACACAAATGAAGTGACTCATTTCAAAAATTAATAAAAAAAAATAAATAAAAGTGTTGGAATTACGGGTTTTTTTAATAAGAGCTCATCTCAAAATGTTTTTTCATATAGGTAACCCGGCATTATGCCGTTCTAAATTTGTTATGGCGGGAAAATTTCGTAGGCAATGGCTACCTATCAGCAGAAGCCGGTGCGTGTTTTCTGATTTCTTTTTTTCCATTTTCATTGAATATCACGAAAACTCTTCAGTTTTCACACTACATGTCAATTAACAAATTAAAGAACGTAAAAGTCCCTACAAATACATGCTTTTATTTTTCTTCCAGTTTTAATATTTTCTCAGATAATGGTTCTAGACAAATTTAATTTTTGATTTCCAGTAATTCACGACCCCTAAACCACCGAAATGGCATGCTTTCTATCTATGAAAAAATGTTTTGAGATGCGCTGTCATTTAAAAAAATCCTAGTTCCAACACTTTTAGTCTTTTTTTATTAATTTTTGAAATGAGTTACTTCATTTGTGTACACCTTGTATATAGCACAATATTGAACTTTATTGTAGAAGACTGTAAGAAGCAACAAAACACTTTTCAATACAGTGCATTGCTATTTCTTGTACATTATATTGTGCAGCATATGTAAGGCATATTTCACTAAATGGAACAGCTCAAAATATCTATGTGATATTTTTATATCTTATCAGCAAAATTATTTTAAAGCATTATGAAAGTTTAGAAATGTAATGTTTATGTGTATCTGAATAATCGAACGCTAACATAGGATAGGATAGGATAATAGTAAATTTTAATGGCACAAAAGCCATGTTTGGCTATGCTGCGTCATACCTAAGATGAAACTACAGCCACAGGATAAAATACCATAACAAAAAGTGACAGTGAAGGCAATGAAAAGTATGAGAAGCTAGTTTAGCAATGTCTTTGAGACAAAAGGTTAAAAACATCTTGTAGATTTTTTTTAAAAATGCAGCGAATTAAATTTGCGACATAAAACCAATAGTCCGAAGAAAAGCAAACAAATTTGGGTGAGGTTTGTTGCCTAGTAAAGTTCTAAGATCTAAAAAGTTGGAGTTAAATCAAATTAATAGAATTAACAGCATTTGTAATAACCATTCTAATTTTGTCAAAGCTTTAGACACACACTACACTACATGTTACATACACTTAGTGTATATTCTTAAAGACAACGGATTCCCAGATTCTTTCATTAATGTTAATAGTTTTTTCAAATGAGTAAAAAAAGTTTATAATTTTTCTTTATTAATAGTTTATTTTAATTTTATTTGTTATAGATGTATGAAATATTGGCCTTTTTCTTCTGATGAATTAATACAGAATTTTTCTTCATACATGGAGCCATTTGCTAGCTTCCATAACTTTTTTACTACCACTTTCATCGTACGTTTGTCTCGTCTTCATCATAATTTCGGCGGCAGAGGTAAATTTATTTACAAGATCTAGTATCTTTTGGATTTTTTTATTAAGGATTTTTTGCCTCTTTACAATTTTCAAAATGTTTCTTATGAGGTCGGAAAAAATTCAAGGCTCACTACAAAGGGTATATGTTTTGTTATAATCTACCCACATGACAGAAAATTTTTGTCCATTTTAGACTTCGATGAGTGGCCTTTGAGGGATATTCGTCATTTTAAGTTCTCATTCATTCTTCAATTTGAACATTTTCGTTTACATTTCTAGAATTGATTATATTTTAGGGTTTTTCTAATATTAACTTTGGGTACAAGTTTGATGAAATCACTTGATTCTGTTACGTTGAGCACGCAAAAAAAGTGTATTATTTATCATTGTATTTTAAATCTTTTTTTACTTTATTTATACTCTTTCTTTTTTTACTTTTGTTTTTATATTTATTTTATTTTAATTTAAAGTTAGGCTGCTTTAACTTTCTTCCTGTAGTGGAGTTGGTTGATCTTCAATCTAATTACCACCAGGACTTTTCGGGTACATAGGGCATGGTGAACTTTCCATCTGAGGTATTTATAACCCATTGACGGAAGGTGATGAATCATGACAGTAAAATTCCTTTGTTTTAAACAGATGACGATGGAAAAAACAGGAGTGAAAATTATGTTACAATCCAAGAATATCTTATTATTAACAAGCATTAAAATCTGCCAAACTAAAGGTTTTCAATATGCTGAAATGCCTTTTTTTTAATAAAATGCCTTTTGTTTTCTGTAAGATGACTTGACCAGAATAAATACGAGCAAGAGTGAAAAAATTATGTTTGCAATCAAGAATATTTTATCATTTCAATGAATAGCATGTTCATTTTGTTAACAAACATTCAAATCAAAGATGAACTAAATTTTCAATAATACTGAAATACCTTTAATAATGCCCTTTGTTTCTACAACAGATGACTTGTCAGAAAGAAGGAATAAAACGAATGCGAAAAATTATGCATTTGCAGTCCAATAATGTTTTATAACTATTTGAATCAAATAATTCATTTCTTAACAACATTCAAATCAAGAGACGACAAAATTTTTTAATTCTAGAGGATCAATATCTATCTTAAAAGCATTCGGTATGTATGACTGAAACATCAGGTATAAAAACATCCTTTGTTGCAAGATTTGGGTTTTTTTTGAAATGCATTTACACACGTTGTTTCTTCAGAAAACTACTGCAAGTAAATGGGTTGCAAGGTAAGCCAAACAAATGTATTTGCTCCGAGAGGAAAGGAGCACGATTTTATTGATACGAATACAAAGCAGGAATCTGATGTAATGCCAAAATCGCATGTAAAATACAAATAAACACTAAAACAGGAGCATGGTCGCTCCAGCGAACGAGATATTTTTATTCCTTAGAGATAAGGAGCAACAGAGAGATTTAGTGGAGAAAACAGCCCCGACGGGCCATACCTTTCAGTTCACAAAAATGATATTCTTCCTCTCAAAGATTCAAGCGCCTCATTTATAAAAAAACCATTACTGATAAGCAGGAGAAAAAAAATATAAATAGTCGTTGTAAATTAAAAGAAAAGTTCCCTTTACCCATTTATGCAGTTTGAGCTATCTTTCTGCTCTCTACTTAGCTTAATACTCGCCATACTTTTCACACCAGTTGGCAGCAATCCAATCCAATTTGATCCTATTCGGAGGCTTTACTATTTTAAACTTGACCTGAGGAAAGGGAAAAAAGTGTATAAGCTCATCAAAAATCAAACCCGTTTGAATCATGTGGGAAAAGGGATGTGTTCGGAATGATATTTCAGAGCTTTCTGAGGTATGAAATATGTTGAAAATGTTTCGGCCGTTGTTATATGGTATCGGATTAGTCTCTGATTTCCATGAAACTGATTATGAAATAGAATAAAATGAAAAAAATGGAATAGAAATTTCTTCTAAAAATTAAACACTTCACTGACTTTGACACAGTAATACGTCTTAAAGAAATGCCTTCTACATCTTAAAATATTGGTTTATCGATGTTGAAAGAGGATGGAATTCTCGTTGTGTTTGGATAAAAGACATGGCTTTCAAAATTCTTACGTTGTATAAGCTGAAAAGGAATATAATTTATTATTTTACAATTTTTGTTTTTGCTGTGCTGTACTGACAGTTCTATTATGTATCCTTAAATGTAAAAAGGGAGTTTTGATTTAAAATAATCATGACTCAGATATTTAATTAAGAATTTTTGCCTTGGAAGTAGAGGCTGCTTCGCTTATTCCGAATCTCCATAAAGCAGTGACAGAAATAACTTACCTTTGATGTCAACAAGAAATCTTCATTTTATGTAACTAATCCTTTAAGAATTTGTTTAATAATGCCATACATTTCTGTGAACGATGATTACGCCCATAGTCTTCCGATTTATATTAGGTTTATTAACTTTTTTGGCATGTTGAAAACTAAATTTTAATACACTTTCGTAAACTACTAATTCACCTGTCAAAGGTTAAAAGAGAGTAACAAGCAGTGATTCTTAATAACTAAAATCCTTTATTATATTGCATAAAATTATTTCGAAGAACAAAAAAAAAATATTATTCAACAGTTAAATAATCAACAATTATTTCCGGTTTTTCGTTAAAACAAAAATTGGTGAAAAATGAATAGTATGGATATGATATAAAGTATTCATCTTATTTAACACTTTATTTGTTTTCAGAAACTCATTACATCTCGAGGGAAGTAAAAATACAATTTAAAGAAGATATCGAAGAGCAAGGGAAAAATATTGTAAATTAATTTTTGACAGTAGATTCAATTCTTTAAGTCTAAACCACGTTTAAAAAATACAATATCGTCGGTTCTTGAAATTTATTTCAAATGCCTGAACATGAAAGATTTTGAATTTCAAATGTGGAAGGGTTTTTTTTTAAAATGAAGTGTCTGAATCAAATTTCATGTAGATTTTTGCTTCTACATGAATTTATTTTAAAATTCATCTATGTTTATTCTTGTTTTAAGTTATTCTATTTTATATCTTTGTTAAAAATTCAAATATGTTGGGGGACCAAAATGTCACGGCATTAAATATTGGATGAGGTAGCTAGGATATTTATAAAAACATTGAAGCAAGGTAGATGCCCAGAAATAAAATTTAAATTATAATATATATTGAACAATTAATTAATTCTGGGTACTAAATTAAATAACACAATAATAAGCAATTCTAGCAATACTGATATAATCACCTACCTTTGCTGACCTGAAAACCCTAGCTACTTAATTAAAAGTCAATTTGCATATAGTGGTAGTACAATGCTAAAAAATAATTAAACAAAAACAAATTTATTAAATTTTAAATAATTTTTTATTTAACAATTATTAATATTGAAATTAATTACTGCCACAAAAATTAGATATATGCATAAAAATTGATGCACAGGAATGAACATTTATCAAACAAAACAAAAAATAAAAATTGTAGCTACACATTAGCACTGCAGGCCTAAGAATTATATTCTAGAACACAAAGTAAAAAAAGACAACCTAAATTTGATAGAGATGTAATGAACATTATTCATTGCCACATAACAAACACTTCTTGAATTGATGAATATTATTTAATAAGTGAATTTTCTTTATATTCACTTAACAATGATATTTTGAAGTATGCAACTTGCACATTTTCGCATTTTCTTCGGCCATTTTTGTTAGACTTGTATCACTCACTCAAAAATCAGAAAAGCTGAAGATGGGAAAAAGACGTTGAGCAGAAACTGAAGATTAAAAGATGATCATAATCTCCTTAATTAAGTGTCCACATTATTACGATGAAGAAGAAAAATGCTGAAGGTATTACTCATATTGCAGATCTTGTAAAAGGTGATGATCATTTATAACTCTGTAACATTGATGAAAATCAGCGTTCATGCCACCATGTAGCAGAGATCATTTTAAAATGAAGAAGAAAGAACTGCTTTCTTTCACACACAGCACCTTAATTCACAGATTGTTCCGGAATAGTGTTGTAGAAAAAAACTTCATCTCGTTTTTTAGAGCATTCATCACTGTGGTCTTTCAAACTGCATCTTTTTAGGAAAACCAATCAAGAACAAAAAACATCTTCAGCTTCAGATTCAAAAATGCAAAAAATATTAACGGAAAAAATAAAAGCAGAGGCAAGACAAGACAAGACCCCAGGCCCAACCGGCCCTGGGGGCCCGCTGCTGGAACAACACCAACCACTCGCTTACCCCATCACACAAAGAATTCAAATCGTAACGGAAAACGATTCCAGATACAGACGCCCAAAAACTGATAACTCCAAAAACCTACGCGAGCCAAGATGGCGAAGAAATAATCCCGTTGCAAAATTTGAATTTAAAAAATTAATAAAGTTTAAACCTTAATGGAAACAACAACAAAAGTTAAGAAAAATAATAATTAAATCGAAAACAAAGTAAATGATTAAGTAAAATTTAGAAATTAAATGAAACGGCTAAAATTAACGTTTGAATTTCAAAATTTTCCAAAGTTGCCACAAGAAATGAAATAAACTTTAATGGCAAATATATAATTAAAATAATTACAAATACTGACAAAATCGAAAAATGATGTTGATGCAATTTTTGCAATCTAACAATCTTATATTGGAATATATATATATATATATATATTATCTATTTTATATTAGCTCGTACATGAAAAGTGATAAAATGAAAGATAACTATGAAGGATATTTTATTTTTAAATGAATTTTCAATTAGATGTTCCCAATTGGGAACATTGGCCTGTAAACGTTTAAGCAAAAACTCTTTTTTTTAGATTACCATATTATTAATATAGTTTTAACTGTTTAGACATAATGTTCTTTTAAATCATTTTTGAGAAATTTTAACATGACTTATAATGAAGAATACAAGACTTTTTCCAAGAAAATTCTTCAGGTTCTATTATTCAAGAGAAATTTCTTCTTTTTTCCCTTCATATAAATTATTAAAAGTAGAAGTGTAAGTCTCAATTAGCATAAGGAAATGCCAACATAATTCTCTTCCGTTCTTATGGTCAGCAGAAAAGGGAAAAATTAATATTCTGATTTAAAATAATGTCCCCATCTGGTGTTAATATCTATCATTGGGATTCCTTCTCCATTCCAACGTCGATGAATAGTTAATGTCCTGTGACTCCCCCTTCAAATTAGACTCCGTAATTGTAACCTCCATCATTACGGTAACAAAGGAATCTCCAATCCTCTGTATTTCGCTATTACATTAACTAATTAAGAACATCTGCTTTCCTCCTTTTCATTGCATCCCCCGTAGCTTCTCAGAAAAGACGATTTTTCATATATCACGACTTGTATTTTCATCATTTTACAATTGCATGAGCACAAAATGTATTTATTCTCCATCAGACATAGATACATTTCGTGAGTAGTGGCATTTGCATCATGACTTGTTAAAATGTTTTGACTTACTTTGAAAGGTTTACATGAGTATCCAATAATTTTATTTGTCAAAACTTATAATTAAACAAAGGGGGATAACAGATTATTATTACCATAATTAAATCAAACATTTTCTACCTAAATATCAAAAAAAAAATATCATTTGTTACGCTATGCACTACCAAGACGTAGAACTTTCCACAAACTACCTTTGCACTCTTTCTTGATAAGGTATTTATTTCTTTAATGTTTTTATTTTTATTTTGGCCAAACAATTTAAAAGTTTCTTATTGAAACTTCCTATTATTTATAGGAACTGCAAGTGATTATAACTAATGAAGAAAGTACACCCACTCTCTTATAACTAATTTTTATCCTTTCAGAAATTTTGCAAAGCAATTATTTTCTAGACATTAAAACAAAACAAAAGTTCTTCATCGAAAATATTTCCCTCAAATGTGCTGCTAAAAGGCACAGATAAGGATTTTAAACTATAATTTTTCTCTTATAATTTATTCGGAGAGGATCTTGCTTTGATGACACTTTTAGATTTGTAAAAAAAATAATTAATTCTTAGGGTAAGGTTTTACCCAAACATTTTCCATCCTTCTCGTTTCGAAGTTGATTCGCGTTTTTTTTCTGCCGCTGGCCATAATCTTTTTACTAATTATTTCAAACATCCTTTAGAATAAAGATCGGAAGTAAATCATATACTAAAAAAGAATATCACAAAAGTACAACTATTGTATATTGTGGGCAAAACTGAAGACTCGTATGAAACGATTTGGAATGTCATCAAAACAAAACAAACGTGCTTAAAAGTCGTCGGAAAACTGTCAAGAGTTGAGTAGTAAGTGTCCTTCTCTTTGGTTAGGGAAAAATAAATTATTTCAGATGATTAAATAGTGTAGCTCGTTTGCAGCATTCTGTCAAACGAATACATTTAAAAAAGGGGGCGTTGCACATTCAATGTTTACCTTAAACAGCTGATTTATTTTCCTGCATAACTTTCATAATTATAGGAATTTTTTAACGCGGATTGTTTTAAATTGTTCAGAAAAGACTGGTGAATAATATATATTTTTTTCAAAAAAATCGAAAATTTTCGAGATTTAAAGGTCGTATGTCCCCTTTTAATATACCTTTACAAGATTTGGTTGCAAGATGAATGTGGCAAAATGTTAAAAGATTTTGAAACACATATTTGATGAATATGTGGATTTTGAACTGTAAACTTTGAATAATACAATAAAGTCAGACGACGTCCAACAGAAACTTATTCATATTTCGATAACTTATTACCACTTTACTTTTCCCTTAGTAATTATTCGGTATATTCCATCATATCCATTTGGCATCTTTCCGAGAATCGAGTTTTAGTAATTTTGTGATGAATAAAAAACACTGATTTCTTTATAAAATTATCTTTTCTTTAATTAAACGATTAAGATAAGAAATCTTGTCATTTGTGGAGTATATGATCGAAAAATTACCTGAAGAAATTTTCTGAATTTGCAATTTAATTTAGGACACAAGTCTACATAGATTACATAATTTTAAAGAGTTTTGGATTAATACCTGAAATTAAGAAAGTAAACATATTTGACATGTTTATTCCATAATTATTCATAAAGCTTCTTCTATTTTCATTCATATCTCTAAAATGATTCGTGAAGCTCCCCTTTAACAAGTATTGTACCAGACATTTAATGTCATCTCGTATGATGTGGAAAGTTCCGGAAAGTTAAAATCTTCTCTTTACTGTGGTCGCTATTATTGAATATGGAACCAAATCCCACACAACAATTTTAGGTAAAAATGTATTCACAAACCAATACAGAGAAAGGTTCTAATAATGTATGCTTTAAATTTTACTTATTGATTACTAGCAGTTCTGTGAACAGTAGACCACGCTCCCCCAAGTAAAAAAAATCTCATTCTCTTCATCGTATTTTTTAAAAAGCTTAACAGATGTCATTCATTGTGAAGACAGCATTGTTTGTAGGGACACCAAACACCATAATTTGACACCATTATTGATTACTAGCAGTTCTGTGAACAGCAGTAGTTCTAGTAGAATAAAAACAAGTATAGTAGTTCTTAGAATAAAAAAAATAGTAGTTCTGTAGAATAAAAAAAAATTACGATATTCTCTTCATCGTATTTTTTAAAGCTTAGAAGATGTCATTCATTGTGAAGACAGCATTGTTTGTAGGGACACCAAACACCATAATTTGACACCATTACTGATTACTAGTAGTTCTGTGAACAGTAGTAGTTCCAGTAGAATAAAAAGAAGTATAGTAGTTCTGTAGAATAAAAAAAAATATATACGATATTCTCTTCATCGTATTTTTTAGAAGCTTAGCATATGTTATTCATTGTGAAGACAGCATTGTTTGTAGGGACACCAGACACCATAATTTGACTTTCAAAGGAGATATACTGGTGTACAAAAGCTTAGCTCAATTCTTAAGGTGCGACAAATTTGGAGTTACTATAGATAAAATGGTTCGCAGTCTGCTGAATTAGCAAAACCTGTCTAGCTCTTTTATTTCGCTTATATTTAGGCGGCATATCGAAATATTTTGAAAGAGATGGCACCAAACAAATTCAGATAAAAATTCAATACTTAAATGAGTTATTTATAAAAATAGTCGAGAAAATTTCACTATTAAATAGACATAAAATATTTTTTCCAACTCACTAGTTGAAACTAAGAAGATGGAATGCAAAATAACTTGGTGATAAATATTACAATTTGGCACACATGTTTATATAAGAGAAAATATTTCGTTTTTATGCAGATCAGACGATTTATAAGGCAGGCGAAATTATCTTGGCCAGAAGGGTATGATAATTCCATTTATGCTTAACAATTGCAAGCGAATTTTTAAAGTTCTTTAAATTGGTTGCCATATATGGTATGAAAGAAATGGTTTAGATGGTGAATGAGTTAAAATCTAAGTTTATGACTAAAAGATAGCCAAAGATTATAAAAATAGGTAACATTTATTTAGCTAAATGCGGTTAACGATACATAGCGATAAGCGAACTGTGTTCATTTACAACTCTATAGTCAGAATAATCTTAATGTTATGTTACCACTCACTCTTTTATTACCAATTAATATAATTATTTTATTGCCGAATTAAAATAATAAGAAATAAAACATATGCATCGTTTCCTATTGCCTCAAGAAATATTTCTGCCGAATTTGAAGGAAATCGGACAACGCATCTGGTCGTAGTAGCATAACAAACAAATTTGCAGACAGACAAAGTGCCAAATGTTCGACTTAAAACGTAGATCTCGCTTCGCTCGCTCATTAAGTAGTGTATTGTGCAACTGGTTTTAGGTAGTTTGATATTGAACTTCAAATTATAGGCTCTTCCTCAGGTTTTCGATATTGAAATTAAAATCTTCAAAATGTAGTTGGTTCCTAATTGCTTAAGTATATCAATTAGCAGTTCAAAAAATCAACGAAGATATATCCTTCTGCTTTGATTCAACTTCAGCTTTTCAAATATTTTAATGAAATAAAACACCTATTCAAAGGACAAGCACTTTCACTTAAATCTTAATGTGCTTTTAAAGAAAAAAGGATCAAAACAACGTCAGGGAAATCCGAGATATGAACGAAATTTCTCTAAGGAAAAGTAATAAATGTTTCACTCTTGGAAAATTAAAACTGTTCAAAATGTTAATTCAGAATAGTTAAACAAACGTTCTTCTGAACACCAGGATCCACAGAGAGTTGTTTCTATCAGGAAATGACAACGTTTTTAAAAATTCCATATGAATATTTTATTTACGCAGACACGTCAGAAATTTTATTCTACACTGTATTGGAACGAAAATGGGAAATGCCAGGTTCGAAGTTCTAAAATAAAAATTAAAAATATAACGCCAGCTTTTCAGCTCGGTCAATTGTTCTTACCCGGCAACAACCATAAGACATGAATCTCAGATGAGAATTGAGGATTCCTTTTTTTAAAACTGTCAATAAATTTGTTATTCATGAGCACTGAGAACGCATTTGAATATTATTTATTCAGTATTATAAAGCCTAAACAAAGAAATTGCTCATCTTTTATCACTTAAATCAAAAGTCGTTAGAATTAATATAAAAATTGAAATATCTTCAAAAGTCATATAATTTATTAAAATAATTGAAGATAGTTTTATAGTAATTTGCATTCTTCCTTGCGTCTTCATTTCCAAGTCTAAGTTTTAATTTTTATGAAATACTGTCGAACCTATTAATTATTCGAAAATTAATTACACCTAGTATATTCAAAATCTAAAACGATTTGTGCGTCGCATAATAAACGATTTATTATTCAATAAATCTAGACAGAGAAATTCTACACTCAGGAAGATAATTTAGATCTTTCATCAAGTCATTTTTCCATTCCCTTTAACGATATCTCATTTTTATGAATGGCAGATCAACTTACAGGTTCGAGGGTTAATTTGCCCCTTATCCTGCAACATCGGAATTCCATTTAGAATGTAATGGCCATTAGATTGTAAAGGAAATTATATTAGGGCGTTGCCATTACGCCGATGGTCTTTACGGTGATAATGGGATTATCAGCACTCCATTTACAGGGAACGGGTTCAGAACGCAACAGCTGCTGAATGTTTCATCCGGCGTTTTTGACGCTCGTGAAAAGAGTTCAAAGGAGGAAACATAAAATATCCAGTCATTAGAGAGCACTTTAAAAAGTCATTGCGAGGGTCTTACATTCTAAAGTGCGAGAAATTTAAAGGATAATTAGATACTACATAATGCACCTGCATAATAGCATGGAAATTCTTTTAATGAAGGCATTTTCTTGCATGTGAATGAATTCTTAATATTTCTTTAAGGTTTGAAATATCATGGTCCATTTTCTGCATTTTAGAAAATTACAGTGTTCTTAGTCGAAGAAAATATCTTCTTGAACAGTTTCTGAAATTGTTTCTTAATATTTAGGAATAACAGCCGTTGAGTTATTCTCTATGAACGAATTTCTGTTTTGCTTACATACATTAACCTTCTCTTACGGGCAAAATATATATACCGGAATTTTTTTTTTTGTCTTTCCTTACGGGCCGGTACCAGCACAAGGGAGGATTTCACTCCCCGCATTCAACTCTGTTCTTCAGGTTTAAGTCCCCGTAGCCTAAAGGTTAAAAACCAGGACTTCCGCTTTGAAGATTCAATTGACTTAGCATTACACCGGGATTATGTATTTACCGCAAATTAATGTAAATAAACAAAACAGACAATTCGTCTATAGTTTGTAACACTGATCAAGATCAGGCCAATCTAGGAAAAATGATCTCTGAGAAGAAGGACAATCCATTAATTCAGTTCTTTAATATAGTATTCGTAGAAAATCAACAATGTTCTAACATTGTAATATATAATGAAAGAGTATAAAATGTGAAATGAAAAACGCATTAAAAGCACAATATCGTTTCTTCAGGGGATGAAGTTATTGTGGATTTCTAAATATAAAAGATTAACATTTTCTTGCAATCAGTTACGCCGTAAGGCCTAAAACACTGATTTTCATACCTAATGCCAAATCAACCAAGAAACAGAGAGAGGAGTTTTGAATAATTAAAACAGAATTACGATGTGATAACATTAGAGAAAAGTAAGAATAAATATTTTACGTACCAGAAGGACGGATGTTGACGTGGCAGTGTGTGCGGAGGGTCATGGTACAGACCAGTGACGAAACAAGAGGGGGGCAACCGGGGCAGTTGCCCCGGGCGCCAGTCAGCAGGGGGCGCCAGCCCAGGGGAGGTGAAAAATAAAAAAAAAATAGTATAAAAATATATTTTACTAAATGTCAATTTTCTGTTTAAATTCTAGCCCGGAAACAAAACCAGTTGTAATGTTATTAAATAATTACGTAAAATTAAGATGTGTCTGTTGATAAAACCCAAGCAACGGCCAGCGCAACGAGACGCAGGGCGCTGAGGGGTGTGACTGATGGATTCGCGTAGGAATGTGGGTACGTATCGCACTACAGCCTCCTTCCGCGTATGCGCCTGTCCGGACTCTGGAAATGGACTCATATTACACCCCCTATCACCCCTTTACTGAGTAAGATCGTCCAAAAGGGGCAATCTTCGGATATTGAGACGGACGGTAGAAGACAATTACGTAACGTAACCTCACTCTGCTACTCAACGAAAGATGTCCAGAAAATTGTCGGGCGCTGAAAACCGTAAAAAAGCTAAAGAGAGAGAGAGAAACAAAGTCATTTGTCCTCCTCATTTTTGTCATCGTGGCTAAAATCAAATACCAATGAAGGTAAGTGGTGTTAATATGCTCGTTTTCTTTGTTAAGTATTAGTTTTTCAAAACTATCATTGGGCAAGTTGTTGTCCTTTTGAATTTTGTCTACATTAGGCACACATTAAAGCAGTGGTTCTCAAAAGGTGCGCCCTAGAAGATTTTCGAGTGAGCCTACGGTATTCTAGAGAAATATGTGTCCAGACATAAAAACAAATATATTTACTATTTTTGTTATCAGTTCTCCAGTTCAAAGAAAGTTTTCATTGCAAGGAGCTAACCTTTCTGGTTGCTTTTTTCCCCTTATGATTAAACACAAGGAATTGTCTCTTGAAACCTTTTTGGCAGGGCCGGCCCGAGGCTTGGCCAAACCGGGCAACTGCCCGTGGCGCCGAAGCGGGAGCTCGAAGGGAAAAAATTGTTTAATAGACACGACAGCTCCGGAAAAACGGCAAATATTGTATTTTTAAAATAAATTTGTCAAATTAAATAAGACCACTATAGAATCTTAAATATATCTGGAGTTTATAAATTTTCGTCATGATATTGTTAAGTCATATTTGCAGGTAAAACATGCATATTTCTATGTTCTAAAAAAATTATGTTTGTTCAACTTTTAGAATACAGACATTATAGAATTAAAAAAAAATAGCATGGTTTTGTGTGTGGGGGTGGGGGCCATATTGTTGCTTTGCCCTGTTGGTAAAGTTACCAACCGGGCCGCTTCTGCTTTTTGGTCTTCCATAAAAGAAGAATATGTGTCAATATCTAAAAAAGCTTTAAACTTTTTACTACAATTTTCAACATATTTATGTGAATTAGGATATTTTCCTTTCACCACCATTATGTGTAAAAAGAGAGGAAATCTTCAATGTAATGATGAGGAAATGAGTGTGCCTTCCAAATATATGTCCAAACATCGAATAAATCGCTAGGACACATCAGGCTGGTTGTTCTCATAATCACAAGAATGAATAAACTTAAGGTGTGTTTCATTTATCTTTTATCATCGCTTTATTTGTTGTTATATTTGACTTAATTATTATAACTATAACAAATTTCTTTCGCCTATAAAAGATTGTAGAGGTACAATTGTGAATGAAGTCCTTGAAGAAGCAGAACAATCTTGTAAGGAGGTAAGGAAGAGAAAGAAGAAAAGATTTTTTGACAAAAAATGTGAAGATGAAAGCTCTGAAATTTTTCAACATAAAAAATTCAAACTTGCCTTACTGCAAGTGAATGATAGAATAGAAGCTGAGTTAGAGAGACGATTCCAATCAATGCAAAAGGTGAACGAAATTTTCGGATTCTTGTCTCCCAAACAACTGTCGACTCTTGATAATAAAACTTTAAGAGAGAAGGCTAGTGCTTTGAGAAATTTGTATCGAGACGACCTGGACAAGGATGAACTGTCTGTTGAAATAGAGAGTTTTAAGTATACTGTGGTAAGTAGCGACAATTTAGCTGGAAATGAATCAAAAAAGAGTAAGCTGAATTCTACTGCCCTTGACTTTTAAAATTATTTATATACAACTGGTCTTCATGAAAACTATTCAAATTTGACCACGACCCTAAGAATCCACTTGACTCTACCAGATTCTGTCGCATCGAATGAGAGAAGTTTTAGCAAACTTAAAATCATAAAAAAAAACTATTTAAGAAACTTAACCAAGCAAGACCGCATTTCTAATCTTGCAGTGATTTATATTGAGCATGAGAAGGCATCAAAGATTTCTTACGATGATGCAATAAAAACTTTTAAAGCAAAGAGGAAAATTAAACTAAAATAATTTCAGTGTTTAATGGTTAACAGAGTAAACTAACCTATCCATCTGAAAAATTGTTTGAAACATTAATTTTTCAAGTGGAACACTTAGTTAGAATATTATCATTGTTATATTATTGCACATGTTTTTTCTAACGTACACTATGCAAAATTTGAACTTGGCGCATTTGTATTAGGTCAAACAAAATTAATTTATACACGTGTTTTTTTTTCTTTATTAAATATTACAACCATAGTAGTATTTTCCTTTTCTTATTTTTAGGCGCCAGTCCTTTTTCAGTATAGAACGGTAGATTTTAATTAGGATTTTAAGCAAACTAATCTATGTGTTATTTGTTGGTGTTGGGGGCGCTAATCGCAGATTTTGCCCCGGGCGCCAAAATGCCTAGTTTCGTCGCTGGTACAGACTGGCGTTGAAGGGGTGTGAACAGGGTGTCAAGTAACAGTTTTCGAGCATAACTGAGGCTGTTGCCAGGGGAGTGTAGTATGTTGTGAACGATGGAGATTAAAAGGTTGGATTGAAAATGGAAATGGCCAGATTAAAATTATTTTATTGCTTTTCTATTATGTTTTGCCTTTTATATATATATATATATATATATATATATATATTTGCAAAATGTAAATTATTTTTTTAATATAAGGAGTTAAAAACTCTTTAAAAGCGTCAAAGCTCATATTATTAGCATTGCATCATTTCATCTGTGATTTTTGCCATTGCTTTTTTTGTGCTGAAGTGGGAGTTCCATTGGCACCTGTCGTTGGGTTCACACAATTGACAGTACTGGTAAAGCACGCATCTCTGTATTTATATTTTTGCTTTAAGAACCGTGAACTTTGCATTTTCCCTTCAGGTTTCAGTTCCGATGTAAAAATTCATGAATAATGCGTTCGTTAAGAAAATGTCTATTTTCAGCTTTGTAAAAGAGTTATTTTTTCGATTGAAACTACTTTCTGTTGTGTCAGGGACTCTTGTGAATTAACATCTTGAGCAGTTTTACTTTTTAAAAAAGGTGAAACATTAATTAAATTTAGCAGAGATTTCAGTGAAATCTTGGTTTGCTCTAACACCTGTCTACATCAGAATTTCACTTTCAGTTTGCTATGAAAAGGATGTTGTTAGAAATGATGACAGTCTGAAGAAATTGACTGGATTAAGCGGATCACAGTAGCTAAAATATGTTTTTTTCTATTGTTAAGAAGATATATCAATTAATACTGCTTGCTACATATATATATTTTTTGGTGAAAGTTTTATACTTAAGAAGAAACAAACAAGCATTTCATACTAGAAATTATCAAAATATTTATAAATATTGTAAATTAGATATGGAATACTTGCGCCTTTTATAAAATTTGTCATCTGAAGCACCAACCTAAAGTCTGTAAAACCATAAGTACAGAGGCGGCTCGTGGCTCCTGCAATATAATTTCTTAAGGGAATACATTTTTAAAAGCTACTTATCTTTAAGTGGTCCAAATTATTTCAGTCCAAAGCCAGATATGAAATTTCCTGCTTTTCAAACACATTAAATAACCAGCATATGACATTTACTACTAGTTTTACTACCAGAAAGTTAAGTGAATGTTAATGAGACGATTCTGCTGCCGAAAAAAATCAGAGTTCCACATACAGACTTCCCTCCTCGCCCACTTCACTCGATATCACTCTTCCAAAAATGAATATCTTCTTCGAAAGAAATATAGCCTTCTATCAAGAGAAAACAATTAATCAATCAACCAGATGTGTTTCTGTCGACGCAACGCAAACCGAAACCAAAACACATAAACAGCCAATGAGATCGCCACTTTGTGTGGGAATGAGGAAAAAAAGGAAAATAAATTAGCATCTTTTTCTCGTTCAGTTGGCTCTGTGCCAGCCAGAGATGATCTCCCGGCAGTCCATAGCCCGTCTGAGTTAAAGGGAGAAAGGGTTACTTTTTCTTTTCTGATTTTCTGCGCATTGAACGAATTTTGGGGGGACAGAGTGCTTTGTAGCTGAGACCTACTTCTCTCTTATTTGTTGATTTCCTTTTCAATTTTTGATTACTTTGTTTTGCATTTTCGTAAGTCATAGAACTCTGACAGTGAAAAAGTAAGCGAATAAAATTAAAAACGAAAATGCAAGTTTTAAAAAAATTCAGGGAGTGCTGCAGCTTTGCAGCCTTAATGAACGAGCCGTCACTGCATAAGTGGATAGTTTATTTTAATTACTTGTTTTAATGTTTTTTTTAATCTTTCGAGATTGCGAATAGGCATTTAACATTAGATCTCCCTTCTGGAATGCGTGAAAGGCGTTATTAATTCCACTCCATGTTGTCTTTCCCTGAAAACACAGCAAACGGTTTCATTTCAAACACAAACAACCACTGATATTAATTTATTCCTAAGAAATGTTCAATTTAAGTGCACATATTTTCATCTAATATTACTCTAATTGGGTTTGTTCTTATATTCAAACGACTTTAACCCTCCGACAGCCGATTCTTTTTAATCACTATTTAAATACAAAGTTTTCAAAATTAATTAAATATTGTTTTACCCTTTAATCCCGAGGCGACTTTTTTCTTCTAGCCCCTTTAAAACCGGGCCTTTTTGGGAGAATACCTCATGAATTGGACTCTCCCAACCTGGGTGGTCATTTACCCCACCCCTGTTAAATCCTTCCCTTATGGCGCACGTAAATGGGCTGCGGTTGGCAAGGATAATTGGACCCCCTACTGCGTTTATCTCCGAAGCCTTCTCAGAAATTCACCTCCCCTCAAAAGTAGACAACCGCCTCAGACCGGTCTTCTTTCCTGTTAAGGGGAAAATTTTTGTTCGCCGAAGATCGCCTCGCTCGGTGTGAGAGGGTTAAGCTAGCGAATTAATATTTATAGGCAAAGACATTTTAGTACAATACGATTTGGCGCTGCAATAGTACTAAGTAAGCACAATAGCTTGCGAAAATTGTAGAATTCAGCAGAAAATAGACTTAGGGTAGACCGGAGCTAGTTGATCATAGGGGCATGTTGGGCCAGTCGTAATATATTCAAAACTTTCGGGTAGTTAACGCTGGCATTCCAGACAAGTGTGTATGATCCTTTCTTCCTTCCTCCACATGAGCGTCATTGAAGAAGCAGCGTTCGTTACAGAACCAGCTAGATTTTTTTCTAATTTTTAGCAAGCTGAGTAGATTTCGTCACTTTTAAATAATCTTTTTTTTCTTTGCTTATAAAGTACAATTCCTATTTTTACAAATAATATTCAGGAAGATAGTTCTTCGTCGTTGCTTTAGGGCTTGTTTGTTTATCGAAATGCTTTCAGAATAAATCCCTACAGTCATGAGGAACAAAAATGGCGAAATGGGGCTTGTTGGGCCATTCACTTGGGGCACGTTTGCCCGGCGGACCAACATGCCCAGTGGCTCATGTCCAGATTGTGCGTCATAAAAATATCTCTGAATATGTGGGATGGAATTGTACCAGATTTATTATGCGAGATACTTGTTATGAAAAACCATGCGTACTCAATTTTGATTATAATTACACAATACTATTTGGCGATGACCATAAAAGCTGTATCTCAGTTTCTGTTGAATAGAAATTCACCGAATTTGTATATAATACACATAATGTGGATAATAACGCAATTATTTTACTAAAATTAACAAAGCATAATAATAGAGAAGAATGTTTTGTGATAGCCGCTTTATATATACTAGCAGTGGGCCAACTTACCCCGCAGTCGGGGCAGGTTGGCCCAAGTGATTTCGTGTCAGTTTGATGTTTTAAATTAAAATTGTTAGTTAATGTATTGAA
Organism: Araneus ventricosus; assembly: GCA_013235015.1. Taxonomy (NCBI): domain Eukaryota; kingdom Metazoa; phylum Arthropoda; class Arachnida; order Araneae; family Araneidae; genus Araneus; species Araneus ventricosus. The sequence continues at coordinate 9,208 of BGPR01017476.1, read as the reverse complement.
ATTGTACTTTGGAGAATTCTTCCTGAAGATACACTAATGGTGCCACATGAAAAAATTTAAAAAATTTTGAACTCCCTTTTTTAAAAAAAATTCTTAGAAGAGAAAACGGTCCAACTAGCCCCGGTCTACTTACTTCCTATGCTCGGAAGTCTCGGGATTAAGCAATCAGACGGTTAATAGTTACTTTTATTTAGTAGTTGACTGTGCGACATAATTTCCCTTGATGAATTGCGAAAAATCTAAATCATCCTTTCTGCAGCTCTTTTCCTTATAACAAAGGGTTTCCAAGTTTTGTGTACTCATTTGCGTGCAAAAATGCTTTTAATTGAAACACATTATAAAATTATTTATATTTTTGGAATTTCACGTGAAACCGAATTGTTAACGAAATGAATATTCTTAATCTAAACTGCAGTGAAGTTTCTAAAATTAAGCGAAACATTTTAAATTTGCTATCGTGCTTTTAAAATAGACCAGCAATGTTGAAATAGTATGCCAGGCAGTTATTTCGTAAATAACCAAATGCATATAAATAACGAGTCCCACCATTTATTCCAATGAGTGATAAATTCGGCGTGGGTTCAAATGAATACCAAGTTTTACTAGCGAATTCTAGAATCTAACTTTGTAACTCTTTTCAAAGAGATTTATTAATCTATCCTATTCCTTCCCAGTGAGAAAACCTATTCAACCCTTAGAAGTCAGAAGTCAAATATCTCATTTGGGATCATCTTTAATAATGAATAATTTTCATCTAATGTGAATTCTTCGAGAAATTTCTGGTATTCCGTATTTGCAAATGCAAGTTAAGCAATCGCTAAGTTCGATTCAATGTTTCCTTTGAAAAGTTTTGAGCTAAATTGGGAATTCAGGTTTCAGTGGGTGTCGATGCATCACCTAATGTTATGGTAACTAATTTAAAAGAGCTGAACCCGTCCAACAGTAACGAGACTTCAAAGAACCTCATTGATTAAAGAAAAAATCATTTGTTTCAATTTTTGAATCGCAAGAGTGTTCTTTTACAAAACCATCACCTTCGGGTGAAAGTAAAAGGAGAAACCACAATCAGCTTTGTCTGATGTCTCAATTTTCTTGTTCTTCAGGGAACGATCACTCTTCATTTCCTTGGGACATTAAGTCTTTTAGCAGAAAATTCAGAAAAAAAACTTTATAAAAAGATTTTGAAGACTCCAAAGTTCAATGTAATCTGCTGAATAAAATCAATTGAACATGAATGATGGATTGCAGTTTGTTATTATTATATTAGTGATCTCATTACATAAGAGAAATTCATTCTTAATCTAGTATGATGGAGATATGTCAGAAATACGGAGTGATTCTACGGTCGTGTGACGAACTTCGCGATAAGCGTACAATATCACATAGTTACATGGGTGCGCAAGCGCCATCTGGAGGCAGCAGATGGCATTTAAGATGATACAACGCTGGCTAAAATTGCGAAAGTTTTTTGAAATATGCACATTTTTAAAAATATATCCTCAAATTTCGGCAGTATAAAGAATAAGTTTTAGTTCACAATTTACATTAAAGATTCGGTCTCGGGGACTTTTAGGGGACAGACCAGAAATTGAATAAGTCGAAAAGGGATTTTGGCTCACTCCGCATCACAGAAAAGTGATAATGGCTTGCAACTTTCATCAATTCTTTTGTGTAATGTGCGCAATATTTACATGCTCTTTCGTTAAAATAGAATGGATATTTAGGAAGTAATAAAGGTTTCTTCAGAAAATCCCAAATTTTTCTGAATGTTTTTTTTTCTTTCTTATAACTTGCAGAGTTTTCAACCAAATTATATGAAACTTGCATAATACGTGGCAACATGTCAGAGAACCATTGTATTAAAATTTAATCTAAATACTCTGAGCATTAGAGAAGATATAAACTTTTGTAGTAAATATTTTTTGACTGCACATTCGGAAAAGGTAGCGTTACCTCTCTCTCTCAGCATAAATGCCAGATATATAGTGCAACTTATATCAGAATTTCAGTTCAATACCGTTAAGATTCAGAAAGATATAGGCATTATGGCCAGCGTTGTTTTATTTTAAATTTTATCTGTTGCCCCCAGATGGCGTTGGGGCACCCATGTCACTGTGTGATTTTGGATGGTTTGCGTTTGCTTGATCACCGCTCGAAGTTTGCCCCACGTCCGTAGAATCACTCTGTATATTCGGTGATGCAAAATGTATTGTTGAAGTTTTCTGTAAATGTAAAAAAAATATTGGATATACTTAAATCTTTTTAATTAGCTTTTGTAACAGGGCCTTAATGAGAGTAAAATTCTTGATACACACAGGAATGATATGCCTTTTTGTGTAAATAATGTGAAGTAAGTTTATTAGCGATTTCATTTATTTGTTAATTCTAATGAGACTAATTTGTAAAACATTTTCGAAGAGGTTGTAAGGAAAAAAAATGACCTAGCGAAAATTATACTTATTTTAATTGGTTCCTTCTATTTTAAATTATTATATTTTAATTTGAAATTAGTTCGTTAGAGAAGCAAACAACTAACGCTGTACGTTTAGATTTAAAATGAGTTACCAACCTTTAGATTTAACCTAATCTAATCATTTATTTACTTATTTAAAGAAAAGCACACTACAGAGAAAACTCCATTTACAGAGTGCTATAAACAACAAACACACAAAGAACAAAAGCGACAACGAGCAAATAAAAAAAATGCGTTAGAAAATAAAAAGTTAACCACAGAGAATATACAAAGCCATAACAATTTTGCAGACGCATATATAATTAAAAACGAAAACACATAATCACAAAAACATTAAAACACACTATGATTCTAAAAGTCTTATTTTTTTTTTAAAAATTAAAATACCATAAAAAATTAAGAGACCATATCCTCTAAAAAACACACCAGGAGTTTAAAAATTTAAAGACGTAAATACACATACTCGAGATAAAAATAAATTGCAACACGGCGCCAGTAACAGAGTACATCATCGCTGCTAAGAAATTATTGATTACGTTTTAAAAGCTTGAATCGTTCTCTTAGTGGAATTTGTGACTTCCTTGAATAATATATTTCATAATATTTTAAAGATCTCTTATTACCTGATAACCACATTATAAAAATAAATTCCCAAGTAATTTATAAATTAGTATTTCAGGTGCAGTATAACTGCTCCAGATATTGAGTAGATACTTATCATGCATTTTTAAAATATGATAAAGACTGAGAAATGAAAAGACATTTTATTTTCTTTTATTACTAGCCGCCTTCAGCGACCAGCTGTTCGCTCGTAATATTTATAGCCTGTGGCTATGCTTTGACGAATTGGTGGTTGTAGAGGCCGAGGAACTGTGCCAAAGTTCTATCTTGCGATGCATCTTGAAATGGAAGGTGGTGGAGTGGAAGTCGACAATTCAAGACATATCTAGAGACATAAGATTCCAGATGAAATAAAACATAAGAAAGGCGCAGTTCGGGTCCGCGCCGTAAATTTTTGGTGAAAACGTTGGGATAAAATCATAAAACAAGTGTTTCGTATTAATATCTAAATTAATTATCAATCTCTTTATTACAAAATTTACGCAGAGAAGTATAATGGTTACGGAATAGATAAATCACAAACTACCGCTTGCTGCATTCGATAGACTTGTGATTTACCTATTCTGTAACCATTATACTAATCTGTGTAAATATTGTATTAAAGAGATGGGGATAATTAAATTACATATTAATACGAAGCATTTTTTTATGATTTTATCCCGACGTTTTCTTGAAGCCTCTACGGCGCGGACCCTAACTGCGTCTTTCTTAAGTTTTATTTAGAGTAGCTTTTGATGGCGCCATCTGTTGACAGTGTGTAGAATTACATTTCGCTTATTCATAGTAAAAAATATTTACAACAAATGCTTATATTTTCTTAATATTCAAATTTTAATAATAATTCTTTTACGTATTGTCAGGTATTCTGGAAGTGTCGTACAATTCGAAAGACAAGTCTGCATGTTATAAGAACAGAACATGCGGATTTTGATATCTTCAATTTAATACAGATTTGTACTTATATCCCGATAAATATATTTATTGTCTCACTTTGGGTCCTAGTAATATTCTTCAGGCTCTTTAAAAGGACACCAGAATAAACTTAATAGCTAAAAGCGTTTCCACGCTACACTTATATATAACCTTACATAAAGCTAATTCATAACAATCACGCGCATGCGCTTATATTGGTACGATGACGTCACAGACGAAACAAATACTATGCGACAAACTTTAACGGATATGATCTATTCGTTGTGGGGTCAACCATTCTTTTCGCATTATTAGTCTCGTAGTTATTTGCGATTCAAATCTGACGGTATTTTGTCACACAAGAAAGTTCGACCGAGTGTCATTGTAACGAGCGGAAAGACGTTTTCATGTCAAAAACTGTCGAAATAAGTCCAGTGGTTGGAACTGGGGGACTCTTTGAAAGTTTTCCCAGTAGAGAATGTGCAGTGGAGCAGCATTATTTATATTTCTCTCGTTCAAAAATGGGGGGTGGTGAGTAGCTCTAGACAATTGATGGCATATCGAGAGATGAAAAGATTTCATGTGAAATAAAAAATATTCTAAAACGGTTCTCTGGCTTGGACGGGGGGGGGGCCTGTCTCATTGTTTCGCCAATTAATTTTAAATACACGGTGGTTATAAGTAAAGTTTCTCTATTTATACCTACGTAAAGTCCGTTCTGGTAGACGGATGTTCATGGAACTTGGTATATATATTATATGGACCATGGGGAAAGGAAATCTGCATTAAAATAATAATAGTTCAAATTTTGACCGATAGATGGCGGTTTTCATCTGCAAAAAAGGACGTTATGCAAATTTGGAGCGGTTTAAAAAGCCTATAGTCACTGCCGTGAAATCATTTTTCAAAATACTGTTAGAGAAGAAAGAACGGGCTCTAGTGGATAAAGTTAGAACGGCAGTAATTTGACAACTGCGCTGCGAGAATATCGACGCTTGAAAAGGATTACGAAAATGGCCTATGTCAAAGCAGGCTGTGAAAAAGATGATTACTAAATTTGAAGAGACTGGGGAGTTGGGTGTGCTGCAGGGAAGAGGACGGAAACGGCTTTCAAACTGAACTGCGGATGAAGTCGTTCTTGATGTGGTCGAAAGAGCGTCTGGTTCCCAGTATTCTTCGACAAGTTCTCGATCGGTGTCAGGTGATTTGCATCTCCCTTGATCTGCAGTACGAAAGGTTTTTCGATCCATTGCAAAGTGGTATCCATACAAGATCCACGTTGTGTAAGTACTTAACCCTTCAGATTCAGACAAACGCACCCAATTTGTTAGAATGTCCAGAATAGCCAATGATAATTTATGGTCTTGAAACATTTTGTGATCGGTCGAGGCGCATTTTTCCTAGACAGAGCAGTGAATACTGAGAACTGTCACATATGGGGTACTGCAGGACCTAATTTTGTTGTGCATGAACAGTCGCTGCACCCTGATTACATTCCTGTATGCCAATTAACATAATTCAAAGAAATCCAAAAAACTACGAAAAACTCTGAGGGAATCAAATTGAACAAACAAGGAATCCATTCTAGTCCATTTTTTCAAGGGCTAAGGACTTTATTCGAAATGGATTCAAAAATAATTGGGAAATGTTTCGGTAAGAAGCTTGAATTGCGGCAAATATAGTTTGTAACGCAATTACGAGCATTTAATACATGGGATAAATTAATAAATTAAATTATATTTCAGGAACGATTTAGGCATATTTAAATTCAAAAGAAAAAGAAGAAGTTTAGAATCACAAACATCAAACTTTATTCATCCGTATCGTTTCTATAACAGCAACTCTTTTTGTTGCCAGTTTTGGAAACTAAACTTCGCGACAACATAGATAATATCATACGTAAAGGGAGCTGCTACATCACTCCTTCCCAAGTAACAACATAGTTACGAAACAGTTACAATTTGCAAAAAAAAATAATAATATTTTTTTCAATTTACATGCAATTGTGTACAAATGTGAAAGGAAAAAAAATATATATACATGCACAAATAGTTGGAAGTTTGCGACCGTGCAGAGACTACAGGCGATTAAACGCATCAAACTTTATTCATCCGTATCGTTTCTATAACAACAACTCTCTTTGTTGCAAGTTTTAGAAACTAAACTTCGCGACAGCAAAAATAATAACATACGTAGAGAGAGCTGCTACAAGCTTCTCTTAGCCCGAAATTTCCCAACCATAGACAAAGGAGATCTGCACATCAAAAATCATTATTTAAAAGAACTGTATGGTGTGGGTTTACTGCTGATTTCATTCTTGGACCCTTTTTCTTTTAGGCTAACACTCCTCATGGTGCTCAAAGGTGTTCCATTACGGATGCCCGTTACTGCATGGACCATTAGTAGCAAGACATTCCTGCCTTACAAGAACGTGAGTGTTTAAAGACTACTGTTTTTATGAAAGATGGTGCACTACCTCGCATTGCCCGGCCAGTACAGTTTTTTCGTGCCCACTTTGGAGGTGATCGGGTGAACTTGAGAAGTTTTCCGACTGCCTGAATTCCTCTTTCTCTGGACTTGATTCCCTGTGACTTCTGGTTTTGGGAATTCCTGTAAGATCGTCTCTATGGAGGGAGAATGCGGACTCTCCCTGAATTGAAAGCAAGCATAACACGTCCTGTTGCTGGAATTGATAGAGAAATTCTGTGCGCTACTGTTGAACACGCTTTGAACATGTGCTTGACGCAAATGGAATGCATATTGAACATATGCTGCAATTAAATAAAGTTTTGGTTTCCAATTTCTTTTTTATGTTCTTCATGCGCCGCCTTCTCATCTGGTGGTCGAAATTTTTACTATTATTTTTTATTGCAGATTTCTGTTCCCCATGGTCCATATAAAGTATATGCCAAGTTTCATCGACATCCATCTACCAGAACGGACTCCGTCTACCATCATCCGTCTATCAGAACGGAAGTAGGTCTACATAGGATACCTTTAACCCGCCAGAACACGCACGGGGTCTTTCTCAATCCTACCCTTTCTCTTTTGTTAAGAAATTCTAGGAATTTTTAAAAACCTGTCCTTGTCACTTCCTGTACCTTCTTGGGGGAGCCAGAAGAAGAAGATAAGAGCATCAGAGAAACCGGTTAACCGGGGTTTCTCACTTTTTACTGAGGGGTTGAGGTCAAATTGACCCGTGCGTGTTCTAACGTTTCAGACTAATTTAACGTTATGACTATGGCATCGTACGAACGTGCGCAGCAGAGAGAAAAAAATACGGAAAAGGTTTGGAAAAAGCAGTCAAGTTCAACTTTCGTTTTCCTTATTATAAATAGCATTTGTATCTTAAATACATATTATTTGCACGAAAAAATATTCTTTTACTTTGACATATTTTATTTTTGCACTCCTTATTTTAGCGAATAAAATAAGGAGTAAGTGTCTAACAATTTGGTGTCAAAATGACTCCGCGTGTGCGCTAATGTTCCAAAAATTTGGTGTGTGTGCTGAAGGGCTGATTATAACAACCCTCTATATAGAGTTTTTATACGTGGTGTCAATATCCGTTAAGGAATCTTCTTCAAAATGCACGCAAATATGAACTTTATAGCAGGTCAGTATCCACCAGTTCAGTTTAACATCTGTTTGCATTTGGGCGTGATTGTCAGCCTTTCTTTAGTTTAATAACTGGACAAGAATGACACCTCTAATTGAAGAATCTAGAGATACATTTATTTAGTTATTACTGAAAAGCTGATTTACATGGATTTCAAATATTAGCGATTTTGTCTACGCTACATTTATAATTTGGTTTTAAAATTTAATCTTCCTATATGAAATATGCGTCAAAATATATTATGTCTTCATGCAACGTAATATAACGGGATTATTTTAAATCCTTCACGTAGGTTTTTGGTATCACAATTTAATGAGATGTCAATGGAATTTAAAATTACTTGGCGTTTCAAAATTGTAAAAATCAATATGGAAATTTTACAAACAATTTTTGATTCTTATTCAGCAGGTAGCGCTATACATCTTTGGAAAACAATAAAGTCGTCAGATTATTAATCTTTAATTTTTTCATTATTAAGATTATTTTAGATTAGTAGACAAAACATTTTTTATATGAGCAGAAAAACAAAGAAATTTAGTTTTAACAAATTGTAGAACAAGAATAAAAGAGTTAATCCAAGTAGACTTCATCAAGGGCTATGTGCTTAGGCATGGATTCAAAAAACGGGAACTTTTTCTCTAAGAATCTTGACTTTAGTCAAAGGAAGCCTCTTGTAAGCCGAAAGATCCCAGAAAGACAAAGAAAGAACTGATTACAAAATTTTTTATACATCCAAACAAGAACGCCAAAAAAATAATTTTAAAAAGATTTTTTAAAAATTATTATCTATTAGGCAAAAATGCCGTCATAAAAATAAAACATTTATAAAAGAAAACGTGTTAAACTTACCCAAGGGCACAGAGAACAGAAAAATGGCTTTACAGACTAAAGAATATTTTTTTCCCGCCCAACCGGAAATGTAAAGTAGAGTGGTGAAGGAATGATAAAATCGCTGAGTTCAAATGTCATGATTCTCTATTTACCCTGAAGAGTTGGGCTGCCTCTGGCGAACATGTGACGAAAGTTCCAGTGTTATTCAAAAAAATTCTTTCAAATGGAATCAAATCGATAATTAATTTGGTATTTAAATTATCCCTACGAAAAGAAAATCAAAGTGAAAATTTCAAGTGACCTAGAATCAATGCTTAAAAATTATTTAAACCATCAAATTATGATAAGAACCTCTTTTTCTTTTTTTCTATATAGAAAAAACCAATATTTCTGATACACCCTAAGGGTTACAGTTTAAATAGTTTATTTTAGTTATGCAAAAGTTCAGTTTTGAAACATCACGAGGGCTATTTTTAGACGCATCTCGTAATTTTGAGCCGCGGTCAGATGACGAGCACGACATTGGAGCTGGCACCACCTCTCCAAGCTTCCGCGCCACCCTAGTGGAAGGACGTTTGTCCACTACGTATGATTTAACTTGCATCAGGTTCTACACACGGCGGATCTTCAGGGGTGGTGGGCTGCGAACCTGGAACCCTCCAAAACCGAAGCCGAGACTTTATCACTAAGCCACACAATATAAAATGCACAGTATAAAATTAATAATGCACAGTATAAAATTTATTTGCACA
>BGPR01017475.1:0-18189 GCA_013235015.1 Araneus ventricosus | reverse complement strand
GCCATATAAAACCAATTATCGACATTTAAAAATCGCTAATTAATAAATTGCCATTGCCTACCAAGCACCCGGTTAGCAGGCTCGAATATGGGCAGACAGCCTGGAGTCGTTACAAATTTTATTTGCTAGTTACAGCATTTAAGAAGTCATCGACCCGTCGTCATGGGTTTTAAACAATATGTTGGCATATGATACAAACACCAATTAATTCTTATGTGTATACACTCGACCAGTTTTTCTCAACCTTTAGATATTTGTGACCCAATTTTCAATTATAATTTCCATCGCGTCCCCCTGTCATGCAATAACAGTGTATGCAATAATAATGTATTTTTGGTATTTTGACGCTAAAGCTACACTACAAACTTAATTACAAACCTTACAAATTACCAAGAATATGTACATTTATTGATATTTGGCAACACCGATCCGCTGCATTGACGAAACCAGAATTGCTCTCTCTTATTATCTGCTAGTTTCTCTAGCTCTGTCTTATGTCCACCATTTCGGACATTATCGCGGCTTCGCGAAAAGTCCATTGAGAGTTTTACTTACTCTCTTATCGTTTTTACTTATCGTACTTGTTTTTATTTTAGTATTGGTAAATTTTTATTAAATACAATGTGCAGTACTTATACAATGCTATTTATAAGTGTATTATATCACAGTAAATGTGCATTTTATTTTTTATTATGTCAGAATGTATTTGTTTTTCTTTAATCAATTCTTTAAGAATATTTTTTGTTCGATATGTTCGCGCCCCACATGTTCAGAATCACTGCACTAGACCAAAACTTGCGCTCATGAAAAACCTTCTTTTATCCTAATACAATGACGAATACCTTTGGCTATCATATCTCTTTATACTGGCATCATCAATATTGATTTTTGAAACATCAATATTCATCGGAATCGATGCTCAATCTTCCTATAATTAACTAGCAGTACGCGCACGGCGTTGCCCGTGAAATCAGGTTTTCAACAAAATGAAAGAAAAAAAAAACGCCTACAATGACATGAAAAAGTTTTGAAAACAAAATCAAAACAAAAGATACACATTATTGATTTTCCGCTTATTTTTTTTCGCGATAAACAATATTAAAAAATTGCAACGTGAAAATTATTATTACGCAAGCAAAGTATGCGAGATGAATAAATACGTTAAGATACTGCCGAAAATAATAATCAAAGTTATTCAGTTGAAGGTATGACGTATCCTGCGCGCCGATCAAGATTGCCAGAAATGATCCGAAGAAGTGCCGCGTGAGGAACTCGATCGAGAAAAATAACTCACAACGGCCCAGAAAAAAATTAATTTAAAAAAAACGGGAAAAGATATTTTAACCGTTCTTGTTTTAAATCCGACAGAACCGTTCTAGTTATAAGCTGAAAAAAATTGAAAATAATAGTGTTATTAGAAAGTCGGATGCAACAAATCTAAAAACAAAACTAACATTTATATGGCAAAACTGACTATTTTTTAAAAAATTCTTAAAATTCAGTAAATTACGTTAGAAGCTCAAAACTAACTTCATTAGAACGGAAATCGCATGTTCTTTCCGATGGTGTATCGATTTTTATCGTACAGTTATCCGAAATCATGCTATTGAGAAATTAGTGCGAAAATTCACCCAAAACAACACAAAACATTAAATAAAAAAATTTCTAGAATAAATTTAAAATTTCGGCTTCGAGGTGCATTTAGTCACCATTACGACTACCTGTGTGCCAAATTTCATGGCTGTAAGTGTTATAGATTCGTCTGAACATCGCAGACACACAAAAACATTGCCTTTTATAAGTCTAGATGATGTTAAATCAATACTTTTTACAAGAATTCTCCGTTTAAAATCCTGCTCATAGAGATGTCACATTCCGCCATGAATTATTACGGAGTGTCGGTTGCTAAACGCGCGTCGGCCATCCGCACCGAAGTGCCGTCATCATCGTGTTGATTTAAATCCGGCCCTAATTGCATGACAGCAAAGATGCCCGAAGTCCGAGTGAAGTGGCCGGACTGCGCTGTCACTCAGGGGCCATAATTAGTTCCGCTTTGTCCGCGCTAATCAGTCCGCGTGTCACAGGAAGCTGGCGGGCGCCCTCTAATTGAAACTCTAAAATTTTGTCACGACGAGGCTTTCTGGTGAGGGCTCTAATGAACAGTGCCGCGGGCAATACGAACGGGTCGAGAGTCCCGATCAAACAGGGGATTAAAACGATACGAACAGGATATTTTACTGCCGGCCGTAACGTAATGAATATGAAGACAAGGATTTCCTCCTTGTAAACTGCAAGTTGATAAATAAGCAAGCTACGATGACAGTGTGAAGCAGCGGTTCCTAACCTTTTATTTCTCTCGTACCCCTTCATTGGTCTTTTTATTTTTGTGTACCCCCCTACTGTCACATCCGACCCCACTTCAACAGTCTCCAAAACCAGTTTTTGTTAAAAATATCAAAGGCTTAAGTCGAACGACTCGAATTTACTTAACACTTTGCAATCCGAAAGATAATAACATGCATAAGAAAGATAATAAGATGCATGCGTGAGTGTATGGATTGATTTAGCGCTTTAGGAAGCTGAAAAATATTGTTATAAATTTGTTTCAATTCCTAAAAATTAATCATTAACTGGTATGTTGACAAAAGGGCGGACTATAGCGCGCACCTCACTCTCAAGGCTTTGAAGCCTCACTGACGTGAGGGTATGTACTGTTAAAAAGCAGATTTACGTCCATTAGACCCTATACATGGGGAATTTCGGATGGTACCACCGCTTGAACGTGCCAACCTCCGACCCCGAAAAGTAGAAGATCTTTCATCTGTCCTAGCCGTAAGGTCGTGCAGAACAGTTGATGATTTGCCACGAAGCAACCCCGCCCATTCAAGATGAAACCCGAACGTGCCAATCTCTGACCCCGAAGAGTAGAATATTTTTCATCTGCCCTAGCCAGAAGGCCGTGCAGAACAGTTGATGAGCTGGCGCGAAGCAACCCCGTCCATTAAAGAGGAAAACCCTAACGTGCCAACCTCCGACCCCGAAGAGTAGAATATTTTTCATCTGTCCTAGCCAGAAGGCCGTGCAGAACAGTTGATGAGGTGGCGAAATGCAACCCCTTCCATTCAAGAGGATAAAGCAAATCTTGTCTTTTCGAAAAGCCACCGACTCTGTTACGAAGCTCCCAAGTGCGCTCGTGAGTTCGGGGACTGCAAACGAGACAGCCACGCCTCCATCCCAACCTTCCAGCATAAGAGAGTAGCCACTCTACCAGCACATATTAGTTTGAATGCTAGGAATAATATGATAAATCGGATGGCATAAATTCTACAATACATATACCAAAATACAATACAATACATAACAACAATATAATACAGTACAATACAAGCAATTACAATGATATGTAGGTTCCTGCAAATTTAAAATTTTAACTATTAAACGAAACATTCTTTTAAAATTGAGTTGATGCAAATATGTTAATGGAATGTAACAATATAACCATCTAGGTTATTTTAAATATGTTAAATATATAAACGTTATAATGCTTTTAGAATTATGTAGACAGTTTGGTGACCACAAAAAAGTAATATTATAAATATCAATTAGGTATTGAAAAAAGTCCTTTTATGGTTCATCCTCCTTCTCACCTAGCCAAATTCCTTAAATTATGTGGTCACTTTTAGGTGGAGCTTCACATAGAGAAGGTCTAAGTCCAGGGACCCCGAAGAGTAGAGAGACTTAGTGCTTAGCATTGATGACGAAGAAAGTATTACAATATACAGGGTGGTCGTAAATTATTGTACCCATTTCAAAAATTAATTTTAAAAAGCTAAATATGTTACAACTACGTTTTTTTTAAATCAGAGGATATTTTAAAACTTTTTTCAGATAGGTAACGTGCCATTACGGTGGTCTAGGTGGTCGTAAGTTATTGGACGTCTCCCATTTTTTGGAGCCATTTTCTGCGAAACTATTCAAGCTAGAAGAAAAATGAAAGCATGCATTTGTAGGTATTTTTACGCTCTTTAAGTTTTTAAATCAATTGTAACTAAAAAACTGAATAATTTTTGAGATATTCAAGAAAACCAAAGAAGGAAATCAGAAAATGAACTTCTGCTGATATCTCGCTGTACCAAATTTAGAATGCCGTACTGATACGCTACTTACCTGAAAAAAAACTTTATTTTCTCTCTCATTTAAAAAAACAAACGCAGTTGTAACATTATTAGTGTTTTTATTAATTTTTGAAATGGGTTCAATAATTTATGACCACGCTATGGTACTTAAATTACTTCTTTGATCTTCGTAATATGATATTTTTTCTCCACTGTTCTCACAAAACAGGAAGAATGCATTTTCCGACAGCAAGAAGTAAATGACAGCTGAAAACAGAAGTCAAATTTTTTTTATAATTAATAAATTGATTAAGTTTTTTAACAAATAAAAAATGATTTTTCCTCTTTCCTAAGGTTTTTCTGCAGCAAAAATTAATTGATGATACTGTTAAAATACAAGAAAACAGCATTTAAAAAAATATTTTAAAAGTTACAATTTATTCTTCATGGAGTATTGGAACATAGTAGGGGGAACTAGGGGTACTTGACCCTTACTTTTACTTTTTCTTATATTTCTCGAATATTTGTATTGTTATCATCAAAAAAAGATTTGTTTATAAGAAGGATAAATGTACTTATGCTAAACTGATATTTCATTTAATCATAAGATAAATATATTTCATGAAATCGCCTAGGGTCAAGTATCCCTAACCGTAGGGATATTTGACCCTATGGTTAGGGATACTTGACACTACATGCAAAGAGTATTTAAATTCTTTTGATAATTTGTATGTACACGAAATTCAGATATTAGGTTAATACTACTGTGTTACAAAAGGTGTTTATTATCAAAAAATATTAATGAAACTAAGAAAAAATTATATGGAATATATAAATCGACGTTGTTATTAATAAAATCTAGTTAATAAGTTAAATTAGTCTAGTCATTAAATTAAATCTAGTTAGTAAATTAAATTAGATCAAAATTTAATGAAGTATTAAAATATTGATTTAATTAAGTGATAAAAATTACAGCAATGGAACTGGGAACCTAGCAGCGTCGTTAGCGCATTAAAGAAATGCCGGTTTTGGAAAGTTAGAAAAAAAGAAAAGCCTCAAAATGAAAAAGGGATATAAAAAATGTTGTACAAAGCTAAAAATAGAGAAGTTTAATATACTCACTCGGTTCTTCTAATATTTAAAGAAAATTAAAAGCAAAAGAATAAAAATATATTTTAAAAGCGAGAGAGAGAGAGAGAAAGAAAATTCAAATCAAGAAAGAAAGACAAACTCAATAGAAATGGCGAAACGTTAAATAAACCCAAACGATGACAAATAGTTCAAGTAAAAGTTTTATATTCAAATAATAAATAAATAAATAAAACATTCTTTCAGGCCGGGAAAAAATAGATTGATTAAATTTCAAATCTTTTTAAAATTCTTACTAAATTATTATTTGCATTATTTGAATTTATCATATTAAAAAGAAATTTTATTCAGTAAATAATTACTAGAAAACAATTTTTAAGTAATTATTCTCCATATTTGAGTTGACATTTTGTCAACAAACTCCACGCACCAGAAAACTGATCCCCACACAAAATGTTCTTCAGTCGGCTGCGACATCGGAGCTGCAATAGTTTTTGATAGGGTCAAGTATCCCTAACTTTTTAGGGTCAAGTATCCCTATCTTTTTTAAGGTTAAGTATCCCTAATCTGACTTTTTCAGAATAATCTAAAAATTAAACCACTTAGAATTAAGATTCTACATAACATAGTATATCAAATTAAAGCTTGAAGTATGTTTAAAACTCATATATATTTTAATTCATCACACATTCAATAGCACACTTCCTATAGACTGAGGAATGAAATAGTGAAAATTTACTTTTGTACCCCAAAAAATTTAACCAACACACCATTACGATGGCTTTTCAGCTTGGAATGAAACCCCCTACAATAGACCATATGACCAAAGGTCAAATGAAAAAGGCACACAAAAATTACCAATTATCTCACAAGCTCAGAAAATCACGTAGGGTCAGGTATCCATAGTTTACCCTATAAAAATGCACATAAAGATACCATTCTAATATGTAAACAAAAGATTTTTTCAACCGCTCTTTAATCTCACATGTTGTGACGTTTTTAAGATTAATGGATTCATACAGAAAAAAATATAATTCTTTGTTTACATTAAACAGGCATATTTTCAAACAAAGAGGATAGAAGTATAACATCCATAACTCATTTCTTTATGATGGAAACTAATGCGTTTTTAATGTTATTATAGAGCTCTTCTAGAATTAAAATCAAAATACAATCTCCGAAAGAAAATGAAGGTTGGTCAATTTCAAACTTTTTTGCATTTTAATCAATAAGTCTCGATATAATTTAATCTTCTCCCTCGAAATTATGATTCTAATATTTTTCAAATAATGCAAATCACGGTTAGGTATAAAAAACTGCTCAAAATGAAGACATAAACTTGCTTTCCCCGTAAGATAATGAAGTTATATACATTTTTCGAGAGTATATTATTTTTTGCCGTCGAATTAAGTTAGGATTCTCGTTTCTTTCAAAACTTTAGATTGAATAAAATATCATATAAAAATGATATCGCTTGATTCGCTGCGAGAATTAATTACATTGTTCGAAGAAAAATGAGATTGCGCTTGAGAAAAATATTTGAAAGAATTTATCCTTTTTATGTAGCTGTATCATTACGGTACAAAAGAAACAAACGTACGGATTGAAATGAAACTAAATGTAAAGAAACACAAGAAATGGAACTAAAATTGCTGTTTAAAGAAGAAACGAAGAGCAAATATTTTTCTGAAATACTACATGTTATGTATTTGAAGCATTTTAAGACATTTATGATTCACCCTGGATTTTTATTTAATTATTTTGATACAAATTACTTCAGACAGTCATATTACTCCACATTATTGTGTTTTGAAAAGCAGTTACTCCACATTATTGGGTTACGAAAAGCAGTTACTCCACATTATTGTGTTACGAAAAGCAGTTACTCCACATTGTTGTGTTTCGAAAAGCAGTTACTCCAAATTATTGTGTTACGAAAAGCAGTTACTCCACATTATTGTGTTACAAAAAGCAGTTACTCCACATTATTTTGTTTCGAAAAGCAGTTACTCCACATTATTGTGTTACGAAAAGCAATGTTTTTCCCCTCTGGTGTACGAGCTGTGCATCAAAATCATTGTGTAAATTCGTGGTAGAAGCACTAATTACCAGGTCCACCACTTTGCTATCCCATGAGGAAGGCCACGATAACCTAGTGATAAGTTCTCGGCTTTGGAGCTGAAGGGTTCCAGGTTAAAAACCCGATTCCATGAATATCCGCTATCTATACGGACCTGGTGTATGTTAAATCTGACGTCGGTGGTGCGGAAATTTAGAGAGGGGTTTGTTAGCTGAAGCGTCGCCCTTGTTATCGGACAGAAGTTCAAAATTACGGTTTATGCTGTTTAAAGATTTATGCTGATATTTGTTATCCGTCCCATAATAGCCCCCGTTTTGCTTTAAAATGGTGTTAATATTACTAAACTCAGAGTACCATTGAAGGAAAGTACCATTACGGAAAGATATTAAGAATCTCTGATTAGTTTGCTATCTTCAAAGCCATCCAATTGAAATACATCTCTGTCTATTGAGCGGTTTTAAAGCATTATCTTCCTTTTCCCCTGGTTTAAAAAGTTTAGGTTGACACAAATGAAAGCATTTTATACAGAGTGATTCAAGATTCAACGTAAAAACTGCTAGGGAAGGAACAAAACTCAGAAACAAGTCTAAGTCAGATAGGGACGCATAGCCGGAAACAGCAACCATATGATCTAGAGGGCGCTGATATCGAACACTGTATTTTGATTTCAGCTATAATCATTTAAGGGGACATACGCCCTTTAAACCTCCGAAGAATGGGGGAAAAACTCTCAAAGTCGATACATTATATCTCTAAAACAAAACATTTCAAAAACTAATTTTTTTTCTGGAAAAATTTTTGTTCTTTCTGTTATTGTACACACATTTCCAAATCTTCAATTCTTATTTCAGAGAGTAATAAATTCCGGTATAATATTTGGAAAAAAAATGAGATAGTCAACTTGCGCGCATGATTACTGATAAAATATTGGTCTAAACACAATACTTTGGGTATATAAGTAATCCAAACAGTCTGTTTAAGAAACTGAACCTCAATTTTTTAAAATTTAAATTTAATTTCTATTTTATATATCAATTTATTATAAAAATGTAAAAAAATGTTAAA
Organism: Araneus ventricosus; assembly: GCA_013235015.1. Lineage (NCBI taxonomy): Eukaryota > Metazoa > Arthropoda > Arachnida > Araneae > Araneidae > Araneus > Araneus ventricosus. The sequence continues at coordinate 9,840 of BGPR01017475.1, read as the reverse complement.
ATTTTAACATTTCTAACACCCCAAAAAATGCCTTTGGAGAAATATGTACAAAATTGTGGTTCAACTTATAGATCATGGCACAATACATATTCAGTAAAAACTTTATGTAAAAATATTCAATAGTTCTTGAGATATAGCGCTTTAAAGATATGGCCATATTCAATATTTACGTTGAATAACTGATACGTTTTCCCTCATAACATTCACAATTATGGGAATTTTTTTTAGCACGGATTGTTTTAAATTGTTCAGAAAATACAGGGGAATAATACATATATTTTTCATACAATCGAAAATTTTCGAGGTTTAACAGTCGTATGTCCCCTTAAATTTTGAGCTACTTACGGAGAATATCGTCGCTTAACAAGCGACACTACCTATCTCAATTTTTTTAAATTTCAAATAGAAAGTAAAAAACTGAATTTTTCGCAACAATAACGACTATTTCTGAATTTGTTTCACATCTGGTAGGATTATACAGTCTCATGTTCCTACCAGATGTGAAAAAAATTTATAAATATTCGTTATTTGTTGCGCAACATTCAGTTTTTTACTTCCTTTTTGAAATTTCAAAAAATTGAGATAGGTGGTGTTTGTTAAGCGACGATATGCAACAGTTTACGAATGTTGGGATGGTGGATGTTGGAACCTGCCACTTCCTGTTTGAATGTACCCTGTCGCCCTCTAGAAGTTTCTCTATAATTTCACTTTATCATTCCTACTCATACAGAGCAAACGCATGTCCAAATGTTCTTTGTTCTAAGATTTGTGTTTGAAAGTGCCTCTCAAACCTATAATATTCCTGAAACTGCTGGAAACTACTTGTTGATAGAAATAAAGTTTACGATATGTTGGAGATATAGTACATGTTTTCTCTACAACTGCTCAATCGACGATTTAAATCAAATGCTGGCATATTACAACATTTAAGCCTACCGCCGCCCCTTACAATGGCCGTTGCCCAACAACTGTCCACGAGGTGCCTTGTTTCCTCCAAAGGATTCGCTAATACCTGCACCGTCGCTATAAACCGTACGCAGCTCTGAATAGTCAGAACTTTGAATGGGTGTTGTGTAGGTGGACGTGTGCTCGTACTGCCCAAGTATTAAGTGGCACCAAACGCAGCGTTTCCACCCCTTGTCATTGTTACTCATCAGTTTCATCCTTGTCATCTCTGTATCTTCTTGCAACCTCTAGTTCAACCGAGTCACCTTTCCTATCACAATATTTATGCGATTCTAGATTGTTTTGGTGGTTTTATCTCTCCTAACACGTTATACTCTGAATTTTGAATCACCCTGTAGGAACTGATTTCCAGTTTCAGAAACTACTATGATTTGTTTTCATGTATCTTCGTACATCCTCTAGTTCAACCGGGTTACGTTTACGACAGCAATATTTTATGCGATTCTAGATTGTTTTGGTGCTTTTATCTCTCCTATCCTTTATGTGCTAAATTTTGAATCACCCTGTAGGAACTGATTTCGAGTTTCAGAAACTACTATGATTTGTTTTCATTTAATATACAGCTGTGAATCAGAATTGCTGATTACATCAATGAGAGTTTCGATTGCTGAAAGTAGTTTTCAGAAAGTTAAAGGTTTTAGAGGTAAAAGCAGATTTAGCATACCGGAGTCTTTAGAAGAATAGGATAAACCTCCACATCTAAATCGAAATAACAGTGGTTACAACTAACTTATAATTAATGTAATAACTCAATTTTAAAAAGGATTTTCAGAAAATTTCATTTGGTGTTTTTACTATGTTAATAATGGTAATCTGAAACTTAAATTCATATCATTTATAAATAGGAGAAAATACAACCGAAAATTTTTCATCATAGGGTGATGTGTAAATATTATTTTACCTGGTAGACATTATTGAACACCTGCATACATTACAATAACAACTCATCTTTAATGCATACAATTATAATTACTTTTTTAATTCGAGTAATGGATTGTTCCTTATTACGAAATCCGTATTGATTGAATTGAAATTATTTTTCACGGTGTTTCCTAAAAGGTATTATTTCCATGCTATTTACAATTTTTTTATTTCCATCAGTCGTCATTTACAAATTTATTTTATTTTGGACTTATTGAGCAATATTTAATGCATATTTTGACCCTTAAAACTCATGTGATTATTTCTGCACACAAAAGTATTTTGAGAAGCATCACAAAGGCATGGGAAAGAATTCCTTTTAAATATCATTTAGTTAAATCTTTTTCTGGTAGAAATAAGGTGTCAGATGTGTTCTGGGCGAGTAATACGAACCTTCCTAGCTTGTTAACTCCGTTTCGTAAAAATCGTTTGCAATTTTCTGGAACGTTGGAACTCTCCCTACCTCCAGAACATCGAATCGAGTCATTAGCGGCTCAATCTTAACCGCCTCGGAGGATCTGGCTGCTGATGACACTTGCCAAATTGACTCAAGATTTGTATCTCAACTCTCCAAACTTGTTTAGGAACTTTCTGGCTCCCCCTCCTCAATATCTTTTTTCCTCCCTCTCTGCAGGGTGTAACAGCGATTGGCTGTGCTAGCGAGACAACTCGAATCCCATTACGATTCGCTGATTGCGTTTATGACGTTGCAGTCTTCGACATCCAATCAATTTGTGTCGAGCTCCAGATTACCATCTGCTATATCTAGCTTCAAACAGGATTCCCAAGGCAAACACTTAAGGGAAGATTGGATTAATATCTTGAGAACTTGGTATCATCTCTCTGCTCTTTTTTTTATGCGAATGACGTAGAGGTTCGTACATGAAAATAAGGCGCTAGTTATGGAATAGATTAATTAATTTATTGGCTGTCTATTCCGTGGTAAGTATAAAATTATGAAATAATAATCACTCGTATTGCTAACTAGTAGCCTGCTATATCTAGCTTCAGATAGGATTCCCAGGCAAACACTTAAGGAAAGACGGGCTTAATAACTTGAGAACTTGGTATCATTTCTCTGTTCCTTTTTTATGCGAATGACGTAGAGGTTTTTTCACATGAAAATAAAGCATTAGTTATGGAATAGATTAATTAAGTTATAGGCTGTCTATTCCGTTGTAAGTATAAAATCATAAAATAATACTCACTCGTATTGTTAACTCTAGCTTCAAATAGGATTCCCGAGGGAAACACTTAAGCAAAGATTGGATTAATATCTTGAGAACTTGGTATCATTTCTCTGTTCTTTTTTTATGCGAATGACGTAGAGTTTTTTTACATGAAAATAAGGCATTAGTTATGGAATAGATTCATTAATTTATTGGCTGTCTATTCCGTTGTAAGTATAAAATTATGAAATAATACTATTAGCCTTTGGATTTGTTGCAAGGAATATTGGTTGTGTTTTATATCAATTAAATATCTTATTCTGTTTGGTGCTTCTTAAATTTCTTGCTGATGTGTAATTTGAGATATATATGAAAGTGAAAAAGAGTGGGATAATTTTAAAAGAAAGGAATTTTTCATATCTTTAATAATTGAAAATCACGTGAATTAATGATATGGTGAAATTGGTTTGAATATCATTGTAGCAATGCAAAGTATTGTTATTAATTAAACGTTAGGATGATTTTAAAAATAGTTAAAAAAAGAAAAAAAATTGAATGAAAAATAATTGGTATCGTTGAAAGCATATTTTTTGAATTAGAGGATGGAGTAAAACTCTTTTTTGTGAGATAATATTTTGGGAAGTTACCGCGGGGAAATAATAAAATCTTACTCAATTTTTGATTATTTAAAATTCCAGTGAAATGAGAAGTAAATCTCTGTATTATTTAATCAAAATTTAATAGCTCTAGGATCAACGGTTTTCTAAGTAGAGCGCCCGCAACCAAACACAGACACATCCGATTTTTAATTAGCAGAGATAGAGGAAAATTCCACTTGCACAGCGTTCTGTGGCTGAGACGTCTGTTATAACGCGAATACATGAAGAATAGTCGCGCATTTATTAAGATTTCTTCTGAAAATTAATTATAATTTAGGTCGAGCGAAATTATTTGTCAAAAATGCGCGAATACGAACTTCTCTTGATAATATATTTAGCACATATGGGGACGTTAATTTCATTCCAAATCCAGAGTGTTTACCAGTATATGTCTAGATGTTCCAAGTTTAATAACTGCGGAAAATATTCAGTTCATTCAGCTGCGAAAAGGAAGAATAATTTTAGAACTTTAAAATCTAATTAATGCAGTCAAGTTAAATTTGATGATAATTTAAACTTTCATTCAAATACTTGGTTTACGTTTAATACATTCAAGTAACTTAAATTTTTAAAACATGTTATACTAAGTTTTGAATGAAAATAATTTCCTTTGAATTCAAATTAAACTTTGATTAATATTTAATGTGGAGGAGTCGGCAATCTTTGTCCTTGAAGTTCGCCTCCGAAGCAGCTCATTAATGGAATTTGTTTTACGGGTCTATTCTGGTACCCCCGGTTGGGTTGGGAGACGTCACTTTTTCCGCACGTTAACAACGGGAAAAGGGACGTCTCGCAACCCAACCGGAGGTACCAAAATAGACCCCATAAACTCTTTAGATTGCACAGATTTGGCTTCGTGTCAAAATGTATGCTTTATCACATTTTAAAGAATTTTTTCAGAGCTGCACCCAGTTTATTAAAATGTTTCCCTTCGTGAATGGTTTAATATGTTTTTATCCCATTCTGCTATCTATCCTCCTGATAAAAAGGATTTCAATAATTTGTTCGTTGAAAAATGTATTTACAATATGTCATTGAATTAGTTGAAATCCTGAAAGTCTTGCTAATTTAACAAGTTTTTTGTATAATTATGACCATACCATATTGCCCGATATAATTTATTTAGAAAATCATCCGTTATGGTATGACGGGTGCAAATTGCCTCTTCATTCGACAGATTTCCCGTCAAATTTGACGTGTTTAAATAGATATATATGCGAGAGAAATGTTTAACATGGATTGAAAACAAATAAAATAAACATATGTTTTATGACAGGAAATATTTTTATTTTATTTACATATTTCTTTATTCAAATAACCTCTTGGTAAACAACATTCCGTATGAAGTATTTTTCGTTGTTTAACAATTTTATTATAATTCAATAACCATGAAATTCTCAGCTTGTCAAACGTAAGTCAAAAGTTAAAATTTCAAAGGAATTCTTTTTCGAAATTCTAATCAAAACAAAGCATTTCTCTTCTTGTCAAACGTTCCCAAAAAATATTATCAACTTATATCATCACGATTGCAATAAATAATCAGATGCATCGTGGCGTCCAAACTATATCACCCGCATGATATATCACTGTCGTAATTTACTATTTTCTATTAAAAAACTGAAATTAATTTGAAATATATGATTAATATAATTTAAAATTACTTGGAAACTATTGACAATAGCGAGATAAATTTTATATCAATCGATAGAAAATTTTATTTCACTATTTTAGAGCTATTAAATTTGAAATTAAACGACAATTACTCTTTTAAATTTAAAATTGCTGAAATTTAAGCTTTTTTAACAATGAAATAATTCTGTTTAACTTCTCGCAGTGATGTGGAGAGAGTTTTATTGTTGGTGACGTCAAAGCGTTACCGAGAGATCTGGGCTATTATATTAGTAATATTATCCGATATAATATATAGAGGGTTCAGAATTAAAGTGAACCAAGTCCATGTTTTTCCCTTTTTGCACTACTTCTGACATTGTAATGCATTTTCTGAGTAATAATGATTCAAGTAGGTTGTTAAATTTATATATATCAAGGAACAGGAACAATTAGCAGTCCACTGTTATTTTGAATGCAGCTGATCAAATTTGAGATATGTTTTCTCAGAAAGGAATACCATGGACTTTGTCCTCTTAACTATATTTAACCAGAAAGTGAATTTCATTACTGACTTTAAGAAGCAGAAATAAACATTCGAATTTTCGAAGTAATAGTTTTGGTTACTTCGGAATATAAATTGAATGGGAAGTACAGAAGTTTTTCAATTTTTCTGATGAGAGCACTTAAAAATTTTATTTCAGTTTCATTCGCACATTATCATTTATCAGCGAAGCTTTTTCCAAGATTCCGAGAATCACTTTCAAAAAATTTCTTGCATTTGTTGAATTCTAGAAGAGAAAGCGAAACTACAATATAAAGAAAAGAGCCTCAGTCGTACTCGGAAAGCTTCATGAATCATATTCAGCTTCATGCTCTATTATTTTTGATTGAGTCGAATTTCAAATTCTTTCTGAGAGAAAATGCCTTTCGTTTCTTGCATTTGTTGAATTTTAGCACAGGAAGCAAAACTGTAATGGAAAAAATAGAACCTGTTCCCTTGGGCAAATTGTTGAATGAATGCCAGACCTCAAGGTAGTATGTAGTGGAAGGTAATAGATGAATACCAACCTCCACAGTCGGCGTATAATTAAAATTAGCATTTAGAAGAGCCTCACTTCACTATGATGCCACCAAAACTGCGTACCCCCCCACACTTGATTCTAAAAGATTTCTTATCATATTGAAGAGAAAGAAAATTCCTGAAGATTCCTATTTCACCTGGTTTCGACAAACACCAGTTATTCCCCATTCTATATAAGTTAGCAGGTTCTCTTTGTCCAATACATTTCCATATTTATCTAACACAGCACCGATTCTGTAAACACGGCTCCGCATGTCATTAGAGGTTCGTTTTCACCGAGAGAGAAATGAATAAGTAAGATCATCCCCAGGAAAAGTACAAGTTTCCTGATTTGCATAATTTAATCAGCAAATTCCAGAAGTTTCTGTGTCTCTGCCCCCTTCCTCGGGCTCTCCTTAAAAATTCATCAAGGCGATCAAAAACAGCGACCTTTTAACTTCGATGCAGGAGCGAAAAGAAGTTGCTAGAGTTTCCTCTGTTTTTGTGTCTCTGGTTCTCGTAAATTGAAATTGATTATATTCGATGGAAAGTAAAGGTTCTTCTGGATTGAATTTTTAATGATTCCCTGCTCTTTGGATTCTGTGTCTTGAATAGATTTGTTTTTGCGTCTCAAGCGGCAATCAGTAATCAGGATACTTTACATCGGGGAATCGCAAAAAAAAGAAAACTGAGGTTCAAATCATTTGAATAAAAGGGTTTATTTCTTTGCACGATTTTTAATACTTAGAGTTCAGTACAAAGTTGAAATGGATGGGAAATTTTAGGGCATGGAATGTTCTAAAAAAATTATAGAACTTCTCTTAAGACGGTCATTTCAATGGAGAAAAAGTAAAGCGGCTTGGTCTCTATTGGTTATCAAGCGCATTTATTCTCATTGATACACAAATTTTATTACAAAGCTAGAAGAAAATGAATTTTAAAGGTAAGCATTAATGAAGCTGGATCGTAGAACACAGAACTATTGAAGTTACAGTTTATTTTAGAAAGGAAATAAAAATCAGCCGGTTACTAGCGCTCGCGCCATCAGCTATTACCCTCGAATCGGACATACTCTCCACCCTGGTCAACCTCCAGAGGTATGACCAGTTGAATAGAACTAGTTAGCTCTTTACTTCCAAGGCGTAATACGCCCGATCTAACCCTCCCATAATGGCCTTTTATCACCTTTCATGTCCTCTTCCACATGCGTCGGTGGAAGAGGACAAGGGCCTCTTTCCACATGCGTCGGGGGGTTACGTTCACATGCAATAACACATCTCCTACTCGGACGTGAGACGATTTGCCGTGGTTGCGTACCTGGTGGAAGGTGCTCAGTTGTAACTTATACTCCTTAGACCATTTTTTTCCAAAAGATGTCTAGTAATTCCCGCTGAATCTTGAAGTTTCTTGTGAGATTCGTGATCTTGTGTTCCGGATGTGAAGGTACTAATGCTAATTTCTTGCCTGTCATTAAATGAGCTGGTGTTAGTACTTCATCTCTGTCATTTTGCAGCTAGTATTACAGCTAAGTGATAGAACAGAGTAGGCTGCTAAGTAGAATATTAGTCCTGTATGTTTGCTGTTCCGTGAGGCTATTTGTCGGTAACGGCAGGATGGCTGGGTAAAGGAACCGTCGAGGGTGCAGGCGCATAAAGCAAAGTTATCCGGCAAAACCGCGATGCATCCAGGCCGCGTGATGGTAAACAAAAGCATGCGTTGGTAGGCGCGAAAAAAGCAGTTTGGGTTGGCACATTTCCGCGGTATTCCATTGCGTGCGCATACCGTATCAGTAGCGAAAGATAATCATGACGCTTCGCGCCAGTCCATCCGCGGTATCGCCATATCGAACACCGTATCTAATAATCTTCGCGTTTCGTGGCTTCAATTCCTATATCAAATATCACGCAGGCAGGTGCAATCATCCTCATCGAAAATAATCGATAATCCCAAGTTTCGTATTCTGCTGGAAAATAATTACCGTCAAATACATTCTACCAGTTTGGATGATCCCTTTTCCATTAGACCTTCATCAAACTTCTCTTCCTTATCAACGGTATCTTAATTGCCTCTAATAATTCTTTATTATAAATCTTTTATGATATAAAATAATATACTGACCAGAACTCATTGTTTCCATCAATACAATAAACTAAGTATAAATAAATCAACAAAGCACTCTAAACAATCACAAAAACAAACCTCATCAATAACAATATCATCAGGTGATGCGAGGGTCATCTGTCGCTGGAAGGCGACTGTCTGGGTACTTTTAGAGGTGCGCTAGAAGCACCCAGATGAGCGAAATGCGGGTAGCTTTGCGGCCGTAGGGGTGTGTTTGGGCGTAGTTTGCAGAAGAACGTTACGTGCCCGGGTGGTGGGCGCGGTAGGTAGCGGGGGTGCGCAGAATGATGCAATCATCATTTTAGAATCATTTGCTCATAGCCGTCAGTTATTATCCTCGACTGCTTTCTAAATATTGTCCTTCCAGACATCTGTGCTTAATATAGTATTCTCCCTCCTTATTATAAAATAAGCCTATCAATTAAGAGACGATTCATTGATACAACAAGAACGGCATTGAAAACGATATAAGGTGAATTTTAAGATTCCAAAGATTGAACGACTGAAAGGAGTCATGAAACCTGAATAGGTTTAATAAGTACTTTAACTAATTTAATAAATGTAATAAGCCACATAAGCAAAGGAATGAACCTTTTTGATACATAATATTTATCTTCGTCAAGGAAAAGAGCTCACCATTATAGAGCAAACTCTATTTATTTCACCTTTTCAAAAAGAATTTATATTAATATGATAATATGGGTGAATATGAAAGAATAATATTTTAATTAAATTATTATTTATTTTAATAAGAAATAATATTTTACAAATGAGTTACAGAATTTAACTTAATTTACGCAACATTCAAACACTAAAAGTATTTCTTCTAGGTAGAAATAATTAAAAAGTGTCCCAAAAAGGAAGAATGATAAAGATGATTTAAAGAAAACTTTGGACACCTTCTCTATCACAGCAATCAATGGTTCAGGTAAAATTGATTAATAGTGGTGGCTTTTTATTTTATTGTGTTTTCTCATGAATTCCATTATACCCGAGTTATTGTGGTATGTTATAGCTGGATTAAGGGAGATGAGATCTTAGGCTCCTGCAGCTCTCCCAGCAGAATGCTAATATCGATGATGCAAAGGCATTTGAATATATTCTAGCAAAGGAAAAAATACTAATTTAATAAAATTATATAGCTTGAACCATAATTATTTATGGTCCGCTCATCAGAGAAGAAAATGCACTGAACCAGGGATGGTACCTGCGACCTTTTGATTCAACTCATCAGAAGAAAATACATGAACCAGAATCAATTACCTGCGACCTGTATGGTCCAGCTCATCAAGAAAAAATAACTTAACCAGGGGATGGGGTGCAGGAGCTGTGA
>BGPR01017474.1:0-17131 GCA_013235015.1 Araneus ventricosus | reverse complement strand
ACGAAACACTTGTTTTATCATTTTATCCCGACGTTTCAACGAAAAATTTACGGCGCGGACCCGAACTGCGACTTTCTTATGTTTTAATTAGCGTAGCTTCTGATGCGCCATCTGTTGACAGTATATAGAACTACATTTCGCGTATGCGCAGTAAAATATTATTTACTATAAACGCTCATATTTCCCGTAATATTCAAATTTTTGAATTCGAATTTTAATACAATGTTTCCTTTACGTATTGTCAAGTATTCTGTAAGTTTCGTACAATTCGAAAGAAAACTCTGTATGTTATAATAAAAAAATGCGGAAATTGAAATTTTCAATTTAATACCGATTTTTATTTATATTCTGATAAATATTTTTATTGTCTCACTTTGGGTTCTAGTAATACTCCTCAAACTCTTTAAAATTACACCAGAATCAATCTCCTAGTTAAACGTGTTTCCACGCTACACTTATTTATACCCTTACATAAAGTTAATTCATAACAATCACACTCATGAGCCTACACAGGTACGATGACGTCACAAGCAAAACAAATACGATGCGACAAACTCTTCCAGATATGATCTATCCGTTGTGGGGTCAACCACTCATTTCGCATTGTTAGTCTCGTACTTATTAACGATTCAAATCTGATGGTATTTTGTCACACAAGAAAGTTCGACCGACTATTACTGTAACGAGCGGAAAGACGTTTTCACGTCAAAACATCGACGGGAGACTGTCTCTGCGAAACGGCCGCTGGGATTGAGAGGCATAAACTAACTAACCTTACTGAACTGTGACGTTCTGTGATTAAAGTAGTTCCATGTGACTAAAGTATCTCTATGTGACTGAAGTAATTATTTGTGACTCTGAGATTATGTGACTGGAGTAGCTGTGTGTAACTCTCAATTTATGTGACTGATTCGTGATTTTGGTTGGGTTTTTTTCCGCGAAAAAAATTCGTGTTTGCAAATGTAATATATTTATTCATATTATTAATACTGGATACAATTTCTGTTATTAACAATCTTACGCAAAATCAAACGATGGTACAAGGAATAGCAAACGTAATTCAACAATTCTGAGTAATATTTCGCGTGAACGTAAGATCGATGAATGAATTGCCTAATGTATTTGGATGAATTGTAGGAACCATATATTTTATATATTTGTTTAAACAATGAAAATGGTTTGAATTGAATTGCAACAATGAAAAGTATTGTTGTAAATTGTGCCAAAAATATTTTTAAAAGATTATTAAAATTAGAGAAAAAATTGTACGGCAACTTAATTGATATCATTTAAAAGGTAATTTGTGTGTACTTTCAATATGGTGTAAAAATTATTTTTGTGCTGTAATATTTTCGAAAGTTATAAAAAAAACGACAAAATTTCGCTTAATTTTTAGTTAATTAAAATTCTAATGAAATTTAAAATAACGGCTCCGGGTTGCACATTCTCACATTCCAAAGAATGTTCGTGCTCAATGTCGTAGCTATAGGTCCACCGGTCTGTAGAGCGCCAACACACACACACATTCTCCTTTATTATTAGTAGATATATTTAATTATTTTCATGACATTAAAAATTCGGAAACATAAAATTAAACCATTTAAATTTAAATCTTTAAGCTACCTTTTGCCGAAACAATATTTTAAACTTTAAAAAATTATTACGAATGGCCTTTTCTATAGATTTAAGTGTAGAAAAAATTAATCTTTCTCACACTAATTTTTCCGTCTTCATGATTTCAAAAATCATGATGACGTATCACAGAAACTGGATAAAAATAAATTAAAATAAAAAAATCATTGAAATATTTTGGTTGATAATGAAAATAGTCTTCAGTATGATATCTATCAATTAACAAAACAATTTTTTTAAAATACTTAAAGTTGCTCGCATGGAATTATTTACTTCAACTATAAATTAAAACTAGCAAATGTTTTAATTTGCATACGCACGTAGCCCATTCTTTTGCATATAAAGTTCATTGCTTCATAATTTCATAAATAATATCGTTCAAAAATTCTTCATTTATTCCTTAGTTTCACAAAATACAATCTTAGAAGAGTTTTATAACCACGTTTAATTTTAAAATCACATATATTGGACTTTATCAGCATATTATGTGCCATACAGAATTCCAATAATTTAGAAAATTGTAATTAAGAATTTTCACCAATATATAAAGCATCTGACTGTTCCAGAATACCGCAACGCTTAATTAATTCTAAAAAAGATTGTAGAAATGAAAAATACTTAACACTTAAATACAATCTGAAAAATAATTTAGAAGATTGTAATTAAGAATTTTCACCAATATATAAAGCATCTGACTGCTCCAGAATACCGCAACGCTTAATTAATTTTAGAAAAGATTATAGAAACGAAAAATACTTAACACTTAAATAAAATCTGAAAAATAATTTAGAAGATTGTAATTAAGAATTTTCACCAATATATAAAGCATCTGACTGTTCCAGAATACCGCAACGCTTAGTTTATTTTAGAAAAGATTGTAGAAACGAAAAATACTTAACACTTAAATACAATCTGAAAAATAATTTAAAGATTGTAATTAAGAATATTCACTAATATATAAAGCATCTGACTGTTCCAGAATACCGCAGCGCTTAATTTATTTTAGAAAAGATTATAGAAACGAAAAATACTTAACACTTAAATACAATCTGAAAAATATTTTTTTTATTTCAAAATTTATACTACAACGAATCGAAAAGAATCTGTCGAAACTAACTTATATAACATTTTACTTTCTACTTATGGCTAGTTTAAGTTGAAATGTAACTAACTATACATTGTTTCTATAAACTCAGAATTAATCTTCTTGCTAATTATATAATTGTAAAATTTCAATTTTTGCTTGTAAGTAAGAAATATTTCAGTGTGAATCTGAAATAAGTAACATTTTGTTCAAAATTTAAATCTATTTACATTTTCTTTAAGAAAAATGCTTATGTTTGTGAGATGTGAATATAACATAATAGTTTGTAAATGATATGGAAACAAATTCTAAATGATTGATTCGTTCCTTTCAGGTAATCTTTTCGATGCGCAAGCAGTCGAATGTTTAACAGTATCGGCTGATTGTTTGTGGGAAAGGATTGCCTGAATTACCTTTTCTAAGCGGATACATCAAAAGGTAGCTTTAAATTTAAGGTTTTAACTTGTAGAGATTTTTATCAGAAGAAAGGTGAAAATTTGCTTTTAATTTATTAAATCTATTTTGATTTAGTATATAAAATATTCGTTTTCATTGATATTTATAAACATACTAGCTGATACACCCGACATTGCTCGGGATTAAATTAATTTCATGTCTAATACTTTTTAATTTAATTTTCGTGTCTAATATTTTTTTAAAATGATACATACTGTGTATAGCTGATATATCCGGTGTTTCTCAGGATTAAAATACTTTTGCATAAAATATTATAACACACAAAATCCTTTTATCGTGTGAAACGTTTTTAAATTAAAATGAGAACATCAACTGAAGCAAACGATTCTTTAAAAACGCCGAAAACTTATTATCTCCGTAATATTTGTTATATAAGTACTTCAAATTATTTCCCCAAATACTGAAGTATAAGAAAGGTTTTAATGGACTTTTTGGGACGATAAATTACTTTTTGATTCATAAAAAACATGAAAATAAACCAAATCAAAAGATTTTCCTGGTATAAATTGTGAGTTTTCTGCTTTTAAACTTTTCTTTTAGTGTTTTCCAGAGTTTTTTAAATGTTTTTTGGCAATAGTTCTTCGTATGTGCATTTTTGTTCATCAACATTAAAAAAATAATGGTACAAATTGTGTATAATATGAATTTTGAAAAATTTATTATAAAATTGGGGGAAAAAATTGCACGGAAATGAAATTAGCGTCACTGAAAAGGTAATTTAAAAAAAATATGGTGTAAAATCAGTTTTTTTTAGATAACATTTTCGGAAGATATCGCGGAAAAACACCAAAATCTTGCTAAATTTTTAATTAACGTTTGGACTTTGAAAAGTTGATAGTGACCTTTATCTGGTTTTGAAGATCTCATGTGCGGACTCTGCATAAAAATTTGTACAATAAACATTCAAAGCCACAACCTCCCAACTACAGAGATTAAGGCTACAGCGACTTACATTATTACAATGCTTTCCTATAAACGACATTTCTGGAGCGTGCTGTTGTCAAACATCTATTTCATCTGCGTACACAAGCTTCACTATCTTTGCCTTTGTTGGAATTTGAGCGATTGACTTATGTTTTCTTTTAGGCATCGTTAAAACACAACTCCGAATCTCATAATTCTCAAAGTTATTTATTTTCAATTAAAATTTTACTTATTTATTATTTCTTAGGAAACGCAGGTAAAGATGACAGGCGATATAAACTGCAGCGATTTTTTAATCTAATTAAGTAAGCTTTAGAATTCTTTTAGAACCAATGAAAATATTGCCAAACGATGTTTGAATAATTATTTTAAAAAATAAAAATTTTAATAGACCACGTTTTTAAAACGGACTAAAAAGTATAAAATAATTTCTTCTAGCTCCATACAGATTTATAACCCCATACAGATTTAAAACGAAAAACGTGGGGCGCATGCAATATTTAATAGTAAGGAGTGTAGGGAGTAGCTGTCGTTGAGAAAACTCACATAACAGTTCATATCATTTCCATTGCAATAAAATTGTTAGTGACTGAAATAAACTATTTATACATCAATTATCTATTACATGCGCCCCACGTTTTTCGTTTTAAATCTGTATGGGGTTATAAATCTGTATGGGGCTAGAAGAAATTATTTTATACTTTTTAGTCCGTTTTAAAAACGTGGTCTATTAAAATTTTTATTTTTTAAAATAATTATTTTCTGCTTTTTAGTCTTCTGTGTGTGAAATTTTGCAATCGATTTTAAACATCTTGATGAGATTATAACGGAGACATGTGACACATTTCAGGTTTATTTCAGTTTCTCTTCACCTGATCATAAATAAAAAATTGTTATTTTCCTGAAAAAGTAAGTTATGCGACGCAGAGACCTTTGAGATATAATGAAAACGTACTGCGCATGCGCAAAGATATGGCTAAAATATGGGGGTGCTTCGATGATCCCATGGGTCATCCATATACCCAAGAACCAAGTCTGTAATGTTAATAGTTTTCGAGATATAATGAAAAACGTACTGCGGATGCGTCATGCAAAACATGAAATGACAGACAAACGGACAGACAGACAGACAAGAAAGCGAATTAATAATGCATTGTCATCTAGTTCTGAACTATGTTTAAAGTTTCAAGTCTCCAGCTCATCGGGAAGTTAGTTTAAAATCGATCGCAAGATTTGTACCGAACAGACAGACAGACAGACAAGAAAGCGAGTTAATAAAAACGTGTTAAAAAATAAACAGAAACATCAGAAAATAATGGTAAAGTAATTACACTGTTGCCTAACAATGGAGTATCATTAAATTTGCTTTATTTCAGAATCGTCTGTGTGTAATCAACTATTTATTAAATTTTGGTATCAGTGAAAAGGTACAATTTTGAACTTTAAGATGGTATAAAAATATTTTTTGGCGAATAATTTGTTCCGAATTTACAGCAGGAAAACGGTTTTGGTTAATCTATCCTATTAAAATTCGAAGGTAAACAAACGTATGTATGTATGTATGTCCTTCTATCTTCTCACGAACCGCCGAACGGAGAAGCGCGCGGAAAGTACCAAAACATGGGGAATAATTCAATGAATCCATTTCGGCCATTTAAATATCGAAATTTTAATTAGTGAAAAAGATATTAATTAAAAACTAATTTACAACAATACTTTTCATTGTTTCGGATACTTTATAACAATACTTTTCATTGTTACAGCGCAATTCAAAATTTATTTTATTGTTGAAATCGTTTACTTTAAAGAACATTGTTAGAACAACAATAAAAAAGTGACGCTGACAGAAATAAAAAAATGCATTGTTGCAATATGGAAACCTGAACAATGCAACAAGTCAATGTGGATAGAGTTTTTTGTGGGTTTTGGTAATTGATGTAAAGAAACAGGGAAAATTAAATCGCTCATATAGGGTTTTTACTAAAACTATTGTTTTCTATGAGGTTTCACTTTTAGATTTCATGTACTCAGTGCATCTTGCTTCATGTGCATATAAACTGGAGGCGGGCATATGAAAAAATACGGATTCCAATCAACGCTGGGTTATCTCATTCCTTCCGTACTAAAGTCAGACAAAAATTAATTCCGGAATCGTAATTTTACAAAATAAAGATTATTTTTGCGATGTTTTAAAAGTATATTTTGAAGCCTTTACGCGGACGGAATGATTGAACCTCTCTTTTCTCCTTATTTATTTAGGAGAGAATGTTGGGCATGTGTCACATGACCTCACTTTTTCTCTCCGTCAAGGAATGACGCATTATTCGAGATAGCCCGTGCAACGCCGGGTCACTTAGCTAGTTTATAATTAACTTTTGCGCTTTGAAAAGTTGACAGGTATCTTCCCCTTGTCTTAAAAAATAAGTGTACGAAGTTTGGTTAATATCCATGCAGTGGTTTAGGAGGAGATGTGGAACATAGCCGCAATGATTTTCCTTTATATTAAGATTTCCAATAATGAAAATAATTGCTTGAAATTCTTTTTTGCAAACAAATTGGGGCAAATTAAATAATTTTTGAGCAAACGATTTTGCTTAGTTCATAGCTCACTCTTCGTTAACGTGGTTTCAATTGAGTTTTATTAATTGCATTTTTAAAAAATCGTGAGAGTTTCCACGTATCAGTTAGCAGTTATTAAAAGCAATATTTTATTACTAAAAAAGTGATTGTTCATTCATTCTTATTTAAAATAAATAATTTTCTAGTGGTTAAGTAAGGCTGATTTATGTAAATTCGATTAGGTTAAATTAGACTTAATTGAAATGCGTGATTTTAAATTCAAATGATTTTTGTGTTAAACATTAATATTATTCTTTAATTAGAAAATCATCAGTCATAGTATGACGGGTGCAAATTGCCTCTTCATTCGAGAGATTTCCTGTCAGATTTGACGTGTTTAAATAGATATGTATGCGAGAGCAATGTTTAACAGTGATTGAAAACAAATAAAATAAACATACGTTTTATAACAGGAATTTTTTTGTTTGCATATTATTTACATTTCAAAAAAACCTCTTGGTAAACAACATTCCTTGTGAAGTATTTTTCGTTGTTTAACAATTTTATTATAATTCAATAACTATGAAATTCTCAGCTTGTCAAACGTGAGTTAGAATTTCAAAAGAATTCTTTTCCGAAATTCTAATCAGAACGAAGCATTTCTCTGCTTGTGAAGCGCTGCCAAAAAATATTATCAAATTATATCATCACGATTCCAATAAATAATCAGATGCATCGCGGCGTCCAAACTATATCACGCGCATGATATAAAACTGACGTGATTTACTACTTTCCATTAAAAACGAAAATTAATTTGAAATATAGGATTAATATAATTTAAAATTTCTCGGGAACTATTGATCAGAGCGAGATAAATTTTATATCACTCGATAGAAGATTTTATTTCACTATTTTAGAGCTATTAAATTTAAAACTAGAACGACAATTACTCTTTTAAATTTAAAATTACTCAAATTTAGGTTCTCTAACAATGAAATCATGCTGTTTAACGTCTCGCAGTGCTATGGCGCGAGTTTTATTGTTGGTGACATCAGAGCGTTACCTAGAGACAAATCTGAGTTATTATATTAGTAATATTAGTTATAACAGTGAAACTAGTCAGAACTCTGTTAGGAAGAAAGTTGACTTTAACTTCCAACTTCTTTTACTTCACTTTTTGTGAAATGTCAGTTGTTCCGTAACTGTTTTCCTTTCGCGTTTAAAACCATGGAAGGTAATTTTTTTTTGCATGATTAAGATTAGTCTTAAATTTCAAAAAAAATTATAAGAAAAATAATTTTAGATGAAGATTGTTACAATATTAAATTATCAAAAAGGGTAAATTTGATTGCATAACTTAATTTGCCATAATATTTTAAAAAAGAGAACAAAAAATCAATTCCTTAAATATGAAAAACGACAAAGTTACGAACTTTTATTTATAATTTTATATTTTTGAAGTTAATTTATTTAAATATTTTATGGAAATAAATCATTAAATATTTTATAGAAATAATCTCTTAGCATTAATTGCCAGAAATGCGAAACTCGCCCATAGCATACTTTAAGCAGTAAGCTAGTTTCAAGTTTCTGACGCCATTTATTAAAAGATATAGGGATTGTATACATTTTTATGCGATTATGTAAATAATTTCAACCTTAAAATACGAAATTAAAATTTTCCTCTGATTTAAAGAACAAGAAAAATCATGTTTTCACTTTAAAAACTGTTTTTAGTGTCTCTTATCTTAAAGGAATTTTATGTGATTACTTTCTTTGAAAGATGTGTGAATAGTTTTGGTACGATAACCTAATTGTACCCAACTTATCAATCCTGTCCTTTACTTATCAATTCCAGTCAAAGAAGAGTTTTCTTAGATAAAATAGTAATAAAATAAGGTCAAATTTCGCAAAAAAATGCACATAACGAAATGGGATCCTTTTCATGTTTACTAAACAAAAATAATTTTTTTTAAAATTTCATTTAAATTTTCACAAGTGCCATTTGAAATGTTACATTGCAAGAAATACGCATAATATGTTATTGTTTTGCTTGTGATATTGTTTTGTTTATAGATTTATAGCTTTGGAGGTGAGGAGGATAGTTCTTATCGGACAAATAAGCTTGTGTACTACAAATGTTTAATGTTATGTTGTACATATGTCAGAATTTCTTTCAGCGTATGACACATATGAATATGTTATACAGTGCAAGAAATTAATTGTTTTTTCTCGGTTCCTTTTGATAATATTGAAAGTATTTTCATTTGAAAATACTTTTAGCATCAATACTCTCTAATATCAATGGTCCAAATGCCAATAGTAAGAATATCCTTCATAAATCATTTTCATGATACCACTATTCAATTATTGTCGCTCACATTATATTAAATTTCAATATATCAATTATGCAATAAATTTACGAATTGATATTTTATTTTGTTGCATTCCTGGGATTTGTGATAATTTTAACTATTATTTTAGTTGTCATCAGATGACTTTAAAGAATTTACAAATAATTTCGTTTTGTAATTTTATAGGGAAAAGGTACACATTTTCATATTCGAAACCAAGAGTAACGGGATTAACGTACAAAAATGCTTCAATTAGAATGGTTTTAATAATATAGAAAAAAATGAAGCTGTTTCAGTTAAATTATTATGACTTGATGCTGCATTAAGATTCATTTAGCATCCATGATACTTTTATCCATCACTCCTACAAGAATTTCAACTTCAGAAGAGTATAACTTTAATTCAGATATGTACCGTTGAAAACCAGTCTGTATCCATACCCATAAATAAAATATATATATATAGTATAAATCGAAAAATGAAAGAGTATAAAATGTGAAATGAAAAAAACGCAATAAAAGCACAATAACGTTTCTTCAGGGGATGAAATTATTGTGAATTGCTAAATATAAAAGTTTGACATTTTCTTGCAATCAGTTATGCCGCAAGGCCTAAAACACTGATTAAACTGAGGCCTAAACACTTAAACAAAAGGACTGTGATGAAAATTGAAGACATTAGGACTAGGGATGCGAAAAACCTACAGGTTTAACCCGGTGTTTTTGTTTCGATTAACCGGTTATTTTTCTGCCCCGGTTTAAACCGGTTATTTTTTTAAATCCAAAAACCGGGGGGAAAACCGGGTCGGAAGATAGGCTCGAGTTTAGGTTCGGCTAGTCTAAAATTTACCAGGTTATAAAGCTTTGAATTTCATCATCTTATGCCAATCACCGGCAACCGCTTCATCGAGGCGTCTGTTGGTTGGCGGATTATTGAAAGAGTCTTTATGAACAGATAAATATTGGCCAATGGATTGATCTCCTGCAAAAACAATACTAATAAAAAATTTTGTCTGCAAACGGCGTCTGTTTTTTGTAGCCAAAAAATATTTATCTTTAGTCGGAAGTTCTGTGGCGTCCGAAAGATTCGTATCTGCGTTTAATGATGTTGGTTCCGATGAGGGGTGTCGACTCACGGATCAACACATTGCTGAAAGGGTCTTTAGGAGCAGATTAGAAGATAAATATTGGCAAATGAATTAATTTCTTGTGAAAACAATGTTAATAAAAAATTTTGACTAAAATACTTACTGCAATAATTACTCATTTATTATTATTTAGTTTTATTTACTATTATGAAGTTTTTTTATCCTTCGCAAGATGGATCCGCAGTGAATTTCAAAATCAGCCCGGCTTGCCTGACGTGTATTAAGTAACAGCATGAAATGATCCGTTAAAATTACGAGTTTAGGTGCGTTAGCTTTTGAATTTTGATGTAAAACTCTCCTTTTGTTTAATATACGGCACCTCGGTAAATGTGGAGTTTACGGTATACACTTGTTTCTCGCCAATTTTTCTTGGCGCACTTTCATTTGCCGTCGCCAAATGCTGTTTCGGATGTGCAGTGCGATTTTTATTGCTCTGTTGCGCATGCGTCACCTTAAAACGAGAGATTGAGATCGCAATGCCTGTGGCATTTTAAGCATGTACCGGGCAAATTTTTTTAACTTAGAAAAACTTCAGCGGCTTCGCTTTCAGCATAGCAGTAAACTAGTAGCTCCGCTTTTTCGTTGAATGTTAGGAATCGAGGTTGTTTTAAAAAAAATTCCGAAAACTAGAATTTCCGCACGCAATGCCTGTGGCATTTCAACCGTGTACTGGGCAATTTTTTAACTTAAAAAGTATCAGCGGCTTCGCTTTCAGCATAGCGTAATACTCGTAGCTTCTATTATTCATTGAGAAACGAAACACACAGAATAACTTACAAGGTACTGAACCGATATTCAATCCGAAGAATTCCAAACGAAGTTTTATTCAAATTCGAATAAATCGACCAGTCACATCGAAGAGTTGAACAAAACAGTCCAATCGAAACGTGGCGCAATATAGCCTGATAAGAAAAACATCGATGAAAAGATCAGCTTGTGCGCATGCGCGCTTGTCACTCTTTAAAAACATCTAGACGCACCCAAAACAAATCTTCTCTCATCGCCGTTCTTGGCGGCAAAGGGTTGGCGATCCTGAGAGGAGCGAAGTAAGTCGGTACCGTAAACTCCTCATAAACCGGCACCTCAACATCCCTGATAATTCATTATGCATTTTGCCATCGAATTGTTAATGAGCGTCTGAAATAGCTTTCATTTCAATTTTTGAGAATTTTTACATTGAAAGCTCCTTGTCAATTAATTGGACAGTTAATTCCCACGTTGCTTTATAAACTTTCGGTGTATTGAACTTGACACCTATGAGTTCTAAAAAATAATGTTCAATAAAATTTGAACTTGGGATATTTGTATGATTTCAAGATAAATCTGTGCTTAGTGCATGCAGGATTTTTGGTTTTATATTTCTTATACAGTAAAACCTGTTTAAAACGGACGCTGTGAGAAACGGAATCCTGTCTCAAGCGGAAAAAATATTTGGTCCCGTCGGAAATCCTCGTATGCTAATGAGCTCTGTATGAAACGGAATACTGTCTAAAACGGAAAATTTTTTTGATCCCTTTAGATTCCGTTTAGTGCAGGTTTCACTGTATGTTTCTGAATGTTTCAAATAGCTACAGAAACATATAAATATATAAATAGTTTTTGCATCGAATATGCTTTACATGGTTGATAATCAAACAATATTTCAGAAGTTAAATTTTTTTAAATTTATTTCGCTTAAGATTAGCGAAATCGAACAAATGCATCCCTTCCCCCCACATTTAAGAATTCTGCACGTTAGAATGTGTGATTTTGTTAAGAATATTGCTACTGATATTAGAATCCCTGAGATATAACTCTACTCTTTATGAGAACCAGTAACGAGAAAATCTTTAGTTTCAGGTAATTTATGGGAAGTTAAGAATATTTAACACCAAAAAAGGCCAAAAAGGAAAATAAGCTACCAACAGTCCGTGAAATTTTAACTGTTCAGTAATTTTTACCTTCCCACTATTTCCAAGAATTCTTTTTACTTTCTCGTATACGAAGTATACAGAGAAAGTATTGTAATCGTCAAAAAATTCGAACTCGAGATTTTGACCAATCTCCACGTCTTAGACCTTCCGAGTCCGAAAAACACAATTTTGGAATTATGTCTGTCTGTGAACACGATAACTCGAAAACTATTAGAATTACGGGGATGAAACTTGGTGTGTGGTATTTGAACATAATTTGTGGGTTTCTGTCAAATTTTGGACAAAATCCGTCAACGGGAAGTCTGTCTGTCCACGTTCATGCGGACACTATAGCTTAAAAACTTGAATAACTAGATGGATAAAAATTGGTACACAGTTTTTTCATGAGAAATGTAGGTCCGTATCAAATTTTGGGCCACTAAAAAAAAGAAAAAAAAGCTACTAAAAAAAAGCTAAAGAAGCTACTAAATAACAGCGGAAGTAAGAAGTCTACCTTGATAAAAACAACCAATATTTTCTTAACTATAACAGTGGTAAAAAACACGTGAATAAAGGATTTGATGAAACAATAAATATGATTTTATAACAATAGAAAACGTTTTTACAAATTGGGGTATAAAATGAATTTTGAAACGTTAAAGAAAAAATTGTACAGCAATTAAATTGGTATCATTAAAAAGACAATGTTTTGCTCTTTAAGGTGATGTAAAAATAATTTTCGTACCATACGTATTGCCGAAGGTATTGGCGAAAAACGTCTAAAAATAGATTAATTTTCATTGTTTATTTAAACAACTAAAAATCTACTTCGAATTTTAAAATATTTTTTACGGCGTTAGCTCCCTCTTGTGCTAATCCATCACTGTGCCAAATTTGGTCGTCGTAAGTCAAACGGTGTGGACGTGCATAAAGAACCAAAAAAACGAGCAAACAAACACACATATTTTCCTCTTTTATATATATATATATATAATAACCGATTAATCACATTGACCGTAATATATATATGTTCATAAAATTAGTCGTTTATTCGAAGTAATTATTGCCATTTTTCTATAAAGCGTACATGTAAATTCTATTTTACCTGAGAGTTCATTTGGTATTTAAGAAATGAAGGCGATGATCAACAAACAGACGTAAGAAAGCTTACAGACAAGTAATGACACTAAAGAAAACTGGAAAGTTTACTTTTTGTCTGGTTAAAATCCGTACGAACTGAGCGACCTTTGTTGAGGCATTTTACCTGTTGAGTGTAAGCCATTGTTGGGTAGACAGATATACATGCGTTTGCGCAATGCAAACAAAGATATCCTCGGAGTTAAACAAGTTTCTTCTTTCTTCTGAAATTTAAAAAAAATATCTCATGTACGAAAAAAATCGATGAGTATTTTTTTTTATTTTGATAAGCAATACGTAATCATCTGTTGAAATATATAATTTCATCATAAAAATTTCAACTTCTGACAGACGTAAATATGTATTTATTTTAAAAGAATAATAAAATTTATTTCTATATTAGTTAGTTAAGTTTCTTTTAATTTTATAATTTTCATGCTTCCGAGAATAATTATTCAAATCAGTTTTGGCCAGAAGCTATGTATGCTTATTATGTTACTTTTGTTTTAAATGATAAAGACTTTGAAATTCGGAATTTTCCTTCTTTTATAAAGTAATAATATTGCTTAAATGCTTGTTGCTGCAACAAATACGCCTTCAGTTTCTTTTATTTCACAGTTTTCAATTCGAGAAGCCAAAAATTACAAACCGAAATTAAAACCTAAAAACTTTCAAACTTTTCCTTACTCTCCTCTGCAGCAGTGGTGCGCAAACTATTTTCATTTCTGACCCACCATTTTGTGTAAAATTTTGCCTAGGCCCCCTTTGGGGGTCGCGGTGCATAGTTTTTGAGCAAAAGCCTTATATTTTTTTTTATTTAAAACCCACACCGGTCCGGCCGGCCCAAAAGGGTGTAAGGCCTTTAGCAGACCGGTAGGGAAATATAAAAGCAATACAAGAATATCAATATGACATGACGCACACAAAATCATCACAAACACAGCACAGAACGTTACAAACGTTGAAAAAACGGGACAACAACAAAATAAATAAGTGACCCAAAATACACACACACTCACAAAAAAATACGCCACTGAATCGATATTACACTTGGAGAGAACAATAAATTAATTGAATTTTGTTTGATTTTTATGACCAGATCTGGAAACAAAATCAAAAATGCATGCATCCAAATGAGCAAAACACGAGCACAAGCTCAGCACAACACACCAGTGAAAAGAAGGAGGCAATAAAAATTTTTATAAAATACCATTAAAAATTCCACAAAAGAGCATTAAAAACAGACCCCGTGGTCTCTCACCAGTCCAGAAAGCAATAAAATCCACCTAAGTACTCGTCAGTCAAACAATAAAAATACAAGAGCAAAATTATCAAATTTTAAAAATAAGAAGAGTGAAAACAAGGTTACCAACTGGGATTCCCCAAGGTTGAATGCTCAATAAAATGTAGGACACTAAAACATTTTAATAAATCCAGGATTAACCTAAAAAGCCTTATATTTTTTATTGGCAAATAAATTTCTTTGAATTTTGCGACCCACAAAAATTTTCTGAGGGGTGGCGACCCATGATTTGCGCACCACTGCTCTACAGCGCAGGAGTATATGAAATTTAAAACATCTAAATAGACTAAGAGCTTCTCTCTCTGTGTATTTTCAGAAAAAAATATGTACTATTTTATTTTGATGGATGTGTTGGTTAGGGGATTATAAAACTAATACTATTTCTTCTATTTCCTAGGTCAGAGTTTGAATGGTCATTACCTTCTTGACTTCTATCCACATGAATATTTGAACAACAAATTAAGAGTGACGGCCGCTACATTATGGATTCAGCTTCGCTACTCTCCCTCCTTACCAGTCGAAGGCAGAGCCCAGCTTAGAAATAAACACGTCACTCTTTATGCCTTTCGCGTTGGAAACAGTACCGAACAGTTGTCTCACGTAACTTCATATCACCAAGGGACCGCACACGCGGGATGGAGACGTTTAGACGTGGGCGAAGTGGTCCAGCAGTGGTTGTCTGGAAGTGACAATCGAGACAAGTTAACCCTACTTGTCGATTGCACTGGCTGTAATTCCAAGCTCGAAATGGTTTTATTCAACGATGACGATCCTGCTTCGAACCATGTCACAGCTACAACAACAGCTCGAAGAATTCGTCACGGAGGGCACGAACACCAGCTCCTCAATCTGAGGCCTTTCTTAGCCATAGCAACAGACGCGAACGAGCAAAGAAGGAGTCGCAGGCATGCCAGGACGTGTGGTGATAATCCAACTTACTGTTGTCGGCAGAATCTGTACGTGAATTTTAAAGAACTGGGCTGGGGAGACTGGATTATAGCTCCAAAAGGATACTACGCGAATTTTTGCATGGGGAGTTGCGTTGGAAGGAGGGGATTTTCCTATCACAACTTCCACACGCACATAATCGAGGAATACCGCAATCGCAACCCATATGCTTCCATACATCCCTGCTGCGCTCCCACTAGACTGTCTTCTATGTCTCTCATATATTTTGATACAGATCTCAACATAATCAAGACGGATCTTCCGAAAATGATTGTAGACGAATGTGGTTGTACCTAGTCGGGGTTTCCGCCCTGGCTGGTCTTCCTTTTTGACAGGTGGTTGGGGCGCGTTCTGAAGCAGGTCTTCCGATGGCGCCAGCTGGAAATTAGTCACTGCCAGTGGTTCAAATATTTGAATGTACGTATCCTTCTTAGCTTCAGTCTTATCACAAGTTACGAGAGATTGCTATTTCTTTTTCGAGAACTTTAAGGTACATTTTCACTCATTAAGTTTATTATAATAGGTAATTACGCAAAGAATTCATTATTCTGAATGCCTAAAACATATTGCTAAGAGCATTAAGTAATGAATATTATTCTTTTATCTGCTGGAAGGTAATGCCGCAATAAATATTTAAGATTTTTAAGATTATAAATTATGTTAATTTAAGAAATTTTAATTTGCATAAATTAATTTATTAACTATATAATTTTATCTATTGATAAGGCGTTGTAAAAATAATAAATAAATATTTGAATGTCTAAATTTCCTAATTTAACGATTGTTTATAGTACATAGAAACCTATTTCAAACATAGCTCTATATTCAGATGAAATTGTTATAATTTTTATGATTAATAGTTCACGGTTAATAATTGCGTATTTTAATGGCCTTAAATTTATCGCGATTTTTTTGTAATATTTTACTTGTCAAACATGCTAAACAAATATTAGCAGCTTAGCACTTTGTGTTCTGCCATTGCTTCTGGATGAATTTCGCATTACTAGGTTCTTTTTATATTAGAGTCCGTCCTTTTTAAATGCAAAACTTTTCTTCTAATCAATTGTGATAAAGGATCATCGAATCTTAACTGTGTTCTACAACATATGGTGGACATTATTGAAGCAACTTTCACCAGCCATTCAAGAAGTTGGAGAATTGCTCTCAACTTCGGACAGAATAGTTACTATACGTTGTGTAACGTTAAAAGTATTTGTGATAAACATTGTACATTTAACAGATTTGCAGGGAAGAAGCAGAAAATCAGCTGAGCTTATAAAAATAACAACTTTCTCCCTGGTTCAAGTGGTATTAAAACGACTGTGATGATTATTATCTCTTGTCAATGATAAAATTTGTCGATGAGAGTTAACATTTGTATTATAGTACCATGACGCTAAAGAAAAATAAAACTTTTGTATAAAGATGTATTTGAGACTACTTATTCCCTTCCTATTTATCAATGCAAATTTGCCATTTTAAGGGGGCATACGACTCTTAAACCTCGAATCAATAGAGGAAAACTGTCATTCGATTCATCAAAATTTTTAAGTTCTTCTATCAGTTTTAAGTTCCCTTACCATTTTTAAGTTCTTCTGCCAATTTTAAGTTCCCTTACCATTTTTACGTTCTTCTAACCAGTTTTAAGTTCCCTTACCATTTTTAAGTTCTTCT
>BGPR01017473.1:15344-32476 GCA_013235015.1 Araneus ventricosus | reverse complement strand
AGAAGAACTTAAAAATGGTAAGGGAACTTAAAACTGGTTAGAAGAACTTAAAAATGGTAAGGGAACTTAAAATTGGCAGAAGAACTTAAAAATGGTAAGGGAACTTAAAACTGATAGAAGAACTTAAAAATTTTGATGAATCGAATGACAGTTTTCCTCTATTGATTCGAGGTTTAAGAGTCGTATGCCCCCTTAAAATGGCAAATTTGCATTGATAAATAGGAAGGGAATAAGTAGTCTCAAATACATCTTTATACAAAAGTTTTATTTTTCTTTAGCGTCATGGTACTATAATACAAATGTTAACTCTCATCGACAAATTTTATCATTGACAAGAGATAATAATCATCACAGTCGTTTTAATACCACTTGAACCAGGGAGAAAGTTGTTATTTTTATAAGCTCAGCTGATTTTCTGCTTCTTCCCTGCAAATCTGTTAAATGTACAATGTTTATCACAAATACTTTTAACGTTACACAACGTATAGTAACTATTCTGTCCGAAGTTGAGAGCAATTCTCCAACTTCTTGAATGGCTGGTGAAAGTTGCTTCAATAATGTCCACCATATGTTGTAGAACACAGTTAAGATTCGATGATCCTTTATCACAATTGATTAGAAGAAAAGTTTTGCATTTAAAAAGGACGGACTCTAATATAAAAAGAACCTAGTAATGCGAAATTCATCCAGAAGCAATGGCAGAACACAAAGTGCTAAGCTGCTAATATTTGTTTAGCATGTTTGACAAGTAAAATATTACAAAAAAATCGCGATAAATTTAAGGCCATTAAAATACGCAATTATTAACCGTGAACTATTAATCATAAAAATTATAACAATTTCATCTGAATATAGAGCTATGTTTGAAATAGGTTTCTATGTACTATAAACAATCGTTAAATTAGGAAATTTAGACATTCAAATATTTATTTATTATTTTTACAACGCCTTATCAATAGATAAAATTATATAGTTAATAAATTAATTTATGCAAATTAAAATTTCTTAAATTAACATAATTTATAATCTTAAAAATCTTAAATATTTATTGCGGCATTACCTTCCAGCAGATAAAAGAATAATATTCATTACTTAATGCTCTTAGCAATATGTTTTAGGCATTCAGAATAATGAATTCTTTGCGTAATTACCTATTATAATAAACTTAATGAGTGAAAATGTACCTTAAAGTTCTCGAAAAAGAAATAGCAATCTCTCGTAACTTGTGATAAGACTGAAGCTAAGAAGGATACGTACATTCAAATATTTGAACCACTGGCAGTGACTAATTTCCAGCTGGCGCCATCGGAAGACCTGCTTCAGAACGCGCCCCAACCACCTGTCAAAAAGGAAGACCAGCCAGGGCGGAAACCCCGACTAGGTACAACCACATTCGTCTACAATCATTTTCGGAAGATCCGTCTTGATTATGTTGAGATCTGTATCAAAATATATGAGAGACATAGAAGACAGTCTAGTGGGAGCGCAGCAGGGATGTATGGAAGCATATGGGTTGCGATTGCGGTATTCCTCGATTATGTGCGTGTGGAAGTTGTGATAGGAAAATCCCCTCCTTCCAACGCAACTCCCCATGCAAAAATTCGCGTAGTATCCTTTTGGAGCTATAATCCAGTCTCCCCAGCCCAGTTCTTTAAAATTCACGTACAGATTCTGCCGACAACAGTAAGTTGGATTATCACCACACGTCCTGGCATGCCTGCGACTCCTTCTTTGCTCGTTCGCGTCTGTTGCTATGGCTAAGAAAGGCCTCAGATTGAGGAGCTGGTGTTCGTGCCCTCCGTGACGAATTCTTCGAGCTGTTGTTGTAGCTGTGACATGGTTCGAAGCAGGATCGTCATCGTTGAATAAAACCATTTCGAGCTTGGAATTACAGCCAGTGCAATCGACAAGTAGGGTTAACTTGTCTCGATTGTCACTTCCAGACAACCACTGCTGGACCACTTCGCCCACGTCTAAACGTCTCCATCCCGCGTGTGCGGTCCCTTGGTGATATGAAGTTACGTGAGACAACTGTTCGGTACTGTTTCCAACGCGAAAGGCATAAAGAGTGACGTGTTTATTTCTAAGCTGGGCTCTGCCTTCGACTGGTAAGGAGGGAGAGTAGCGAAGCTGAATCCATAATGTAGCGGCCGTCACTCTTAATTTGTTGTTCAAATATTCATGTGGATAGAAGTCAAGAAGGTAATGACCATTCAAACTCTGACCTAGGAAATAGAAGAAATAGTATTAGTTTTATAATCCCCTAACCAACACATCCATCAAAATAAAATAGTAGATATCTTTTCTGAAAATGCACAGAGAGAGAAGCTCTTAGTCTATTTAGATGTTTTAAATTTCATATACTCCTGCGCTGTAGAGCAGTGGTGCGCAAATCATGGGTCGCCACCCCTCAGAAAATTTTTGTGGGTCGCAAAATTCAAAGAAATTTATTTGCCAATAAAAAAATATAAGGCTTTTTAGGTTAATCCTGGATTTATTAAAATGTTTTAGTGTCCTACATTTTATTGAGCATTCACCCTTGGGGAATCCCAGTTGGTAACCTTGTTTTCACTCTTCTTATTTTTAAAATTTGATAATTTTGCTCTTGTATTTTTATTGTTTGACTGACGAGTACTTAGGTGGATTTTATTGCTTTCTGGACTGGTGAGAGACCACGGGGTCTGTTTTTAATGCTCTTTTGTGGAATTTTTAATGGTATTTTATAAAAATTTTTATTGCCTCCTTCTTTTCACTGGTGTGTTGTGCTGAGCTTGTGCTCGTGTTTTGCTCATTTGGATGCATGCATTTTTGATTTTGTTTCCAGATCTGGTCATAAAAATCAAACAAAATTCAATTAATTTATTGTTCTCTCCAAGTGTAATATCGATTCAGTGGCGTATTTTTTTGTGAGTGTGTGTGTATTTTGGGTCACTTATTTATTTTGTTGTTGTCCCGTTTTTTCAACGTTTGTAACGTTCTGTGCTGTGTTTGTGATGATTTTGTGTGCGTCATGTCATATTGATATTCTTGTATTGCTTTTATATTTCCCTACCGGTCTGCTAAAGGCCTTACACCCTTTTGGGCCGGCCGGACCGGTGTGGGTTTTAAATAAAAAAAAATATAAGGCTTTTGCTCAAAAACTATGCACCGCGACCCCCAAAGGGGGCCTAGGCAAAATTTTACACAAAATGGTGGGTCAGAAATGAAAATAGTTTGCGCACCACTGCTGCAGAGGAGAGTAAGGAAAAGTTTGAAAGTTTTTAGGTTTTAATTTCGGTTTGTAATTTTTGGCTTCTCGAATTGAAAACTGTGAAATAAAAGAAACTGAAGGCGTATTTGTTGCAGCAACAAGCATTTAAGCAATATTATTACTTTATAAAAGAAGGAAAATTCCGAATTTCAAAGTCTTTATCATTTAAAACAAAAGTAACATAATAAGCATACATAGCTTCTGGCCAAAACTGATTTGAATAATTATTCTCGGAAGCATGAAAATTATAAAATTAAAAGAAACTTAACTAACTAATATAGAAATAAATTTTATTATTCTTTTAAAATAAATACATATTTACGTCTGTCAGAAGTTGAAATTTTTATGATGAAATTATATATTTCAACAGATGATTACGTATTGCTTATCAAAATAAAAAAAAATACTCATCGATTTTTTTCGTACATGAGATATTTTTTTTAAATTTCAGAAGAAAGAAGAAACTTGTTTAACTCCGAGGATATCTTTGTTTGCATTGCGCAAACGCATGTATATCTGTCTACCCAACAATGGCTTACACTCAACAGGTAAAATGCCTCAACAAAGGTCGCTCAGTTCGTACGGATTTTAACCAGACAAAAAGTAAACTTTCCAGTTTTCTTTAGTGTCATTACTTGTCTGTAAGCTTTCTTACGTCTGTTTGTTGATCATCGCCTTCATTTCTTAAATACCAAATGAACTCTCAGGTAAAATAGAATTTACATGTACGCTTTATAGAAAAATGGCAATAATTACTTCGAATAAACGACTAATTTTATGAACATATATATATTACGGTCAATGTGATTAATCGGTTATTATATATATATATATATAAAAGAGGAAAATATGTGTGTTTGTTTGCTCGTTTTTTTGGTTCTTTATGCACGTCCACACCGTTTGACTTACGACGACCAAATTTGGCACAGTGATGGATTAGCACAAGAGGGAGCTAACGCCGTAAAAAATATTTTAAAATTCGAAGTAGATTTTTAGTTGTTTAAATAAACAATGAAAATTAATCTATTTTTAGACGTTTTTCGCCAATACCTTCGGCAATACGTATGGTACGAAAATTATTTTTACATCACCTTAAAGAGCAAAACATTGTCTTTTTAATGATACCAATTTAATTGCTGTACAATTTTTTCTTTAACGTTTCAAAATTCATTTTATACCCCAATTTGTAAAAACGTTTTCTATTGTTATAAAATCATATTTATTGTTTCATCAAATCCTTTATTCACGTGTTTTTTACCACTGTTATAGTTAAGAAAATATTGGTTGTTTTTATCAAGGTAGACTTCTTACTTCCGCTGTTATTTAGTAGCTTCTTTAGCTTTTTTTTAGTAGCTTTTTTTTCTTTTTTTTAGTGGCCCAAAATTTGATACGGACCTACATTTCTCATGAAAAAACTGTGTACCAATTTTTATCCATCTAGTTATTCAAGTTTTTAAGCTATAGTGTCCGCATGAACGTGGACAGACAGACTTCCCGTTGACGGATTTTGTCCAAAATTTGACAGAAACCCACAAATTATGTTCAAATACCACACACCAAGTTTCATCCCCGTAATTCTAATAGTTTTCGAGTTATCGTGTTCACAGACAGACATAATTCCAAAATTGTGTTTTTCGGACTCGGAAGGTCTAAGACGTGGAGATTGGTCAAAATCTCGAGTTCGAATTTTTTGACGATTACAATACTTTCTCTGTATACTTCGTATACGAGAAAGTAAAAAGAATTCTTGGAAATAGTGGGAAGGTAAAAATTACTGAACAGTTAAAATTTCACGGACTGTTGGTAGCTTATTTTCCTTTTTGGCCTTTTTTGGTGTTAAATATTCTTAACTTCCCATAAATTACCTGAAACTAAAGATTTTCTCGTTACTGGTTCTCATAAAGAGTAGAGTTATATCTCAGGGATTCTAATATCAGTAGCAATATTCTTAACAAAATCACACATTCTAACGTGCAGAATTCTTAAATGTGGGGGGAAGGGATGCATTTGTTCGATTTCGCTAATCTTAAGCGAAATAAATTTAAAAAAATTTAACTTCTGAAATATTGTTTGATTATCAACCATGTAAAGCATATTCGATGCAAAAACTATTTATATATTTATATGTTTCTGTAGCTATTTGAAACATTCAGAAACATACAGTGAAACCTGCACTAAACGGAATCTAAAGGGATCAAAAAAATTTTCCGTTTTAGACAGTATTCCGTTTCATACAGAGCTCATTAGCATACGAGGATTTCCGACGGGACCAAATATTTTTTCCGCTTGAGACAGGATTCCGTTTCTCACAGCGTCCGTTTTAAACAGGTTTTACTGTATAAGAAATATAAAACCAAAAATCCTGCATGCACTAAGCACAGATTTATCTTGAAATCATACAAATATCCCAAGTTCAAATTTTATTGAACATTATTTTTTAGAACTCATAGGTGTCAAGTTCAATACACCGAAAGTTTATAAAGCAACGTGGGAATTAACTGTCCAATTAATTGACAAGGAGCTTTCAATGTAAAAATTCTCAAAAATTGAAATGAAAGCTATTTCAGACGCTCATTAACAATTCGATGGCAAAATGCATAATGAATTATCAGGGATGTTGAGGTGCCGGTTTATGAGGAGTTTACGGTACCGACTTACTTCGCTCCTCTCAGGATCGCCAACCCTTTGCCGCCAAGAACGGCGATGAGAGAAGATTTGTTTTGGGTGCGTCTAGATGTTTTTAAAGAGTGACAAGCGCGCATGCGCACAAGCTGATCTTTTCATCGATGTTTTTCTTATCAGGCTATATTGCGCCACGTTTCGATTGGACTGTTTTGTTCAACTCTTCGATGTGACTGGTCGATTTATTCGAATTTGAATAAAACTTCGTTTGGAATTCTTCGGATTGAATATCGGTTCAGTACCTTGTAAGTTATTCTGTGTGTTTCGTTTCTCAATGAATAATAGAAGCTACGAGTATTACGCTATGCTGAAAGCGAAGCCGCTGATACTTTTTAAGTTAAAAAATTGCCCAGTACACGGTTGAAATGCCACAGGCATTGCGTGCGGAAATTCTAGTTTTCGGAATTTTTTTTAAAACAACCTCGATTCCTAACATTCAACGAAAAAGCGGAGCTACTAGTTTACTGCTATGCTGAAAGCGAAGCCGCTGAAGTTTTTCTAAGTTAAAAAAATTTGCCCGGTACATGCTTAAAATGCCACAGGCATTGCGATCTCAATCTCTCGTTTTAAGGTGACGCATGCGCAACAGAGCAATAAAAATCGCACTGCACATCCGAAACAGCATTTGGCGACGGCAAATGAAAGTGCGCCAAGAAAAATTGGCGAGAAACAAGTGTATACCGTAAACTCCACATTTACCGAGGTGCCGTATATTAAACAAAAGGAGAGTTTTACATCAAAATTCAAAAGCTAACGCACCTAAACTCGTAA
Organism: Araneus ventricosus; assembly: GCA_013235015.1. NCBI lineage: Eukaryota > Metazoa > Arthropoda > Arachnida > Araneae > Araneidae > Araneus > Araneus ventricosus. The sequence goes on along the minus strand of BGPR01017473.1, from coordinate 25,773 downwards.
TTTTAACGGATCATTTCATGCTGTTACTTAATACACGTCAGGCAAGCCGGGCTGATTTTGAAATTCACTGCGGATCCATCTTGCGAAGGATAAAAAAACTTCATAATAGTAAATAAAACTAAATAATAATAAATGAGTAATTATTGCAGTAAGTATTTTAGTCAAAATTTTTTATTAACATTGTTTTCACAAGAAATTAATTCATTTGCCAATATTTATCTTCTAATCTGCTCCTAAAGACCCTTTCAGCAATGTGTTGATCCGTGAGTCGACACCCCTCATCGGAACCAACATCATTAAACGCAGATACGAATCTTTCGGACGCCACAGAACTTCCGACTAAAGATAAATATTTTTTGGCTACAAAAAACAGACGCCGTTTGCAGACAAAATTTTTTATTAGTATTGTTTTTGCAGGAGATCAATCCATTGGCCAATATTTATCTGTTCATAAAGACTCTTTCAATAATCCGCCAACCAACAGACGCCTCGATGAAGCGGTTGCCGGTGATTGGCATAAGATGATGAAATTCAAAGCTTTATAACCTGGTAAATTTTAGACTAGCCGAACCTAAACTCGAGCCTATCTTCCGACCCGGTTTTCCCCCCGGTTTTTGGATTTAAAAAAATAACCGGTTTAAACCGGGGCAGAAAAATAACCGGTTAATCGAAACAAAAACACCGGGTTAAACCTGTAGGTTTTTCGCATCCCTAGTCCTAATGTCTTCAATTTTCATCACAGTCCTTTTGTTTAAGTGTTTAGGCCTCAGTTTAATCAGTGTTTTAGGCCTTGCGGCATAACTGATTGCAAGAAAATGTCAAACTTTTATATTTAGCAATTCACAATAATTTCATCCCCTGAAGAAACGTTATTGTGCTTTTATTGCGTTTTTTTCATTTCACATTTTATACTCTTTCATTTTTCGATTTATACTATATATATATATTTTATTTATGGGTATGGATACAGACTGGTTTTCAACGGTACATATCTGAATTAAAGTTATACTCTTCTGAAGTTGAAATTCTTGTAGGAGTGATGGATAAAAGTATCATGGATGCTAAATGAATCTTAATGCAGCATCAAGTCATAATAATTTAACTGAAACAGCTTCATTTTTTTCTATATTATTAAAACCATTCTAATTGAAGCATTTTTGTACGTTAATCCCGTTACTCTTGGTTTCGAATATGAAAATGTGTACCTTTTCCCTATAAAATTACAAAACGAAATTATTTGTAAATTCTTTAAAGTCATCTGATGACAACTAAAATAATAGTTAAAATTATCACAAATCCCAGGAATGCAACAAAATAAAATATCAATTCGTAAATTTATTGCATAATTGATATATTGAAATTTAATATAATGTGAGCGACAATAATTGAATAGTGGTATCATGAAAATGATTTATGAAGGATATTCTTACTATTGGCATTTGGACCATTGATATTAGAGAGTATTGATGCTAAAAGTATTTTCAAATGAAAATACTTTCAATATTATCAAAAGGAACCGAGAAAAAACAATTAATTTCTTGCACTGTATAACATATTCATATGTGTCATACGCTGAAAGAAATTCTGACATATGTACAACATAACATTAAACATTTGTAGTACACAAGCTTATTTGTCCGATAAGAACTATCCTCCTCACCTCCAAAGCTATAAATCTATAAACAAAACAATATCACAAGCAAAACAATAACATATTATGCGTATTTCTTGCAATGTAACATTTCAAATGGCACTTGTGAAAATTTAAATGAAATTTTAAAAAAAATTATTTTTGTTTAGTAAACATGAAAAGGATCCCATTTCGTTATGTGCATTTTTTTGCGAAATTTGACCTTATTTTATTACTATTTTATCTAAGAAAACTCTTCTTTGACTGGAATTGATAAGTAAAGGACAGGATTGATAAGTTGGGTACAATTAGGTTATCGTACCAAAACTATTCACACATCTTTCAAAGAAAGTAATCACATAAAATTCCTTTAAGATAAGAGACACTAAAAACAGTTTTTAAAGTGAAAACATGATTTTTCTTGTTCTTTAAATCAGAGGAAAATTTTAATTTCGTATTTTAAGGTTGAAATTATTTACATAATCGCATAAAAATGTATACAATCCCTATATCTTTTAATAAATGGCGTCAGAAACTTGAAACTAGCTTACTGCTTAAAGTATGCTATGGGCGAGTTTCGCATTTCTGGCAATTAATGCTAAGAGATTATTTCTATAAAATATTTAATGATTTATTTCCATAAAATATTTAAATAAATTAACTTCAAAAATATAAAATTATAAATAAAAGTTCGTAACTTTGTCGTTTTTCATATTTAAGGAATTGATTTTTTGTTCTCTTTTTTAAAATATTATGGCAAATTAAGTTATGCAATCAAATTTACCCTTTTTGATAATTTAATATTGTAACAATCTTCATCTAAAATTATTTTTCTTATAATTTTTTTTGAAATTTAAGACTAATCTTAATCATGCAAAAAAAAATTACCTTCCATGGTTTTAAACGCGAAAGGAAAACAGTTACGGAACAACTGACATTTCACAAAAAGTGAAGTAAAAGAAGTTGGAAGTTAAAGTCAACTTTCTTCCTAACAGAGTTCTGACTAGTTTCACTGTTATAACTAATATTACTAATATAATAACTCAGATTTGTCTCTAGGTAACGCTCTGATGTCACCAACAATAAAACTCGCGCCATAGCACTGCGAGACGTTAAACAGCATGATTTCATTGTTAGAGAACCTAAATTTGAGTAATTTTAAATTTAAAAGAGTAATTGTCGTTCTAGTTTTAAATTTAATAGCTCTAAAATAGTGAAATAAAATCTTCTATCGAGTGATATAAAATTTATCTCGCTCTGATCAATAGTTCCCGAGAAATTTTAAATTATATTAATCCTATATTTCAAATTAATTTTCGTTTTTAATGGAAAGTAGTAAATCACGTCAGTTTTATATCATGCGCGTGATATAGTTTGGACGCCGCGATGCATCTGATTATTTATTGGAATCGTGATGATATAATTTGATAATATTTTTTGGCAGCGCTTCACAAGCAGAGAAATGCTTCGTTCTGATTAGAATTTCGGAAAAGAATTCTTTTGAAATTCTAACTCACGTTTGACAAGCTGAGAATTTCATAGTTATTGAATTATAATAAAATTGTTAAACAACGAAAAATACTTCACAAGGAATGTTGTTTACCAAGAGGTTTTTTTGAAATGTAAATAATATGCAAACAAAAAAATTCCTGTTATAAAACGTATGTTTATTTTATTTGTTTTCAATCACTGTTAAACATTGCTCTCGCATACATATCTATTTAAACACGTCAAATCTGACAGGAAATCTCTCGAATGAAGAGGCAATTTGCACCCGTCATACTATGACTGATGATTTTCTAATTAAAGAATAATATTAATGTTTAACACAAAAATCATTTGAATTTAAAATCACGCATTTCAATTAAGTCTAATTTAACCTAATCGAATTTACATAAATCAGCCTTACTTAACCACTAGAAAATTATTTATTTTAAATAAGAATGAATGAACAATCACTTTTTTAGTAATAAAATATTGCTTTTAATAACTGCTAACTGATACGTGGAAACTCTCACGATTTTTTAAAAATGCAATTAATAAAACTCAATTGAAACCACGTTAACGAAGAGTGAGCTATGAACTAAGCAAAATCGTTTGCTCAAAAATTATTTAATTTGCCCCAATTTGTTTGCAAAAAAGAATTTCAAGCAATTATTTTCATTATTGGAAATCTTAATATAAAGGAAAATCATTGCGGCTATGTTCCACATCTCCTCCTAAACCACTGCATGGATATTAACCAAACTTCGTACACTTATTTTTTAAGACAAGGGGAAGATACCTGTCAACTTTTCAAAGCGCAAAAGTTAATTATAAACTAGCTAAGTGACCCGGCGTTGCACGGGCTATCTCGAATAATGCGTCATTCCTTGACGGAGAGAAAAAGTGAGGTCATGTGACACATGCCCAACATTCTCTCCTAAATAAATAAGGAGAAAAGAGAGGTTCAATCATTCCGTCCGCGTAAAGGCTTCAAAATATACTTTTAAAACATCGCAAAAATAATCTTTATTTTGTAAAATTACGATTCCGGAATTAATTTTTGTCTGACTTTAGTACGGAAGGAATGAGATAACCCAGCGTTGATTGGAATCCGTATTTTTTCATATGCCCGCCTCCAGTTTATATGCACATGAAGCAAGATGCACTGAGTACATGAAATCTAAAAGTGAAACCTCATAGAAAACAATAGTTTTAGTAAAAACCCTATATGAGCGATTTAATTTTCCCTGTTTCTTTACATCAATTACCAAAACCCACAAAAAACTCTATCCACATTGACTTGTTGCATTGTTCAGGTTTCCATATTGCAACAATGCATTTTTTTATTTCTGTCAGCGTCACTTTTTTATTGTTGTTCTAACAATGTTCTTTAAAGTAAACGATTTCAACAATAAAATAAATTTTGAATTGCGCTGTAACAATGAAAAGTATTGTTATAAAGTATCCGAAACAATGAAAAGTATTGTTGTAAATTAGTTTTTAATTAATATCTTTTTCACTAATTAAAATTTCGATATTTAAATGGCCGAAATGGATTCATTGAATTATTCCCCATGTTTTGGTACTTTCCGCGCGCTTCTCCGTTCGGCGGTTCGTGAGAAGATAGAAGGACATACATACATACATACGTTTGTTTACCTTCGAATTTTAATAGGATAGATTAACCAAAACCGTTTTCCTGCTGTAAATTCGGAACAAATTATTCGCCAAAAAATATTTTTATACCATCTTAAAGTTCAAAATTGTACCTTTTCACTGATACCAAAATTTAATAAATAGTTGATTACACACAGACGATTCTGAAATAAAGCAAATTTAATGATACTCCATTGTTAGGCAACAGTGTAATTACTTTACCATTATTTTCTGATGTTTCTGTTTATTTTTTAACACGTTTTTATTAACTCGCTTTCTTGTCTGTCTGTCTGTCTGTTCGGTACAAATCTTGCGATCGATTTTAAACTAACTTCCCGATGAGCTGGAGACTTGAAACTTTAAACATAGTTCAGAACTAGATGACAATGCATTATTAATTCGCTTTCTTGTCTGTCTGTCTGTCCGTTTGTCTGTCATTTCATGTTTTGCATGACGCATCCGCAGTACGTTTTTCATTATATCTCGAAAACTATTAACATTACAGACTTGGTTCTTGGGTATATGGATGACCCATGGGATCATCGAAGCACCCCCATATTTTAGCCATATCTTTGCGCATGCGCAGTACGTTTTCATTATATCTCAAAGGTCTCTGCGTCGCATAACTTACTTTTTCAGGAAAATAACAATTTTTTATTTATGATCAGGTGAAGAGAAACTGAAATAAACCTGAAATGTGTCACATGTCTCCGTTATAATCTCATCAAGATGTTTAAAATCGATTGCAAAATTTCACACACAGAAGACTAAAAAGCAGAAAATAATTATTTTAAAAAATAAAAATTTTAATAGACCACGTTTTTAAAACGGACTAAAAAGTATAAAATAATTTCTTCTAGCCCCATACAGATTTATAACCCCATACAGATTTAAAACGAAAAACGTGGGGCGCATGTAATAGATAATTGATGTATAAATAGTTTATTTCAGTCACTAACAATTTTATTGCAATGGAAATGATATGAACTGTTATGTGAGTTTTCTCAACGACAGCTACTCCCTACACTCCTTACTATTAAATATTGCATGCGCCCCACGTTTTTCGTTTTAAATCTGTATGGGGTTATAAATCTGTATGGAGCTAGAAGAAATTATTTTATACTTTTTAGTCCGTTTTAAAAACGTGGTCTATTAAAATTTTTATTTTTTAAAATAATTATTCAAACATCGTTTGGCAATATTTTCATTGGTTCTAAAAGAATTCTAAAGCTTACTTAATTAGATTAAAAAATCGCTGCAGTTTATATCGCCTGTCATCTTTACCTGCGTTTCCTAAGAAATAATAAATAAGTAAAATTTTAATTGAAAATAAATAACTTTGAGAATTATGAGATTCGGAGTTGTGTTTTAACGATGCCTAAAAGAAAACATAAGTCAATCGCTCAAATTCCAACAAAGGCAAAGATAGTGAAGCTTGTGTACGCAGATGAAATAGATGTTTGACAACAGCACGCTCCAGAAATGTCGTTTATAGGAAAGCATTGTAATAATGTAAGTCGCTGTAGCCTTAATCTCTGTAGTTGGGAGGTTGTGGCTTTGAATGTTTATTGTACAAATTTTTATGCAGAGTCCGCACATGAGATCTTCAAAACCAGATAAAGGTCACTATCAACTTTTCAAAGTCCAAACGTTAATTAAAAATTTAGCAAGATTTTGGTGTTTTTCCGCGATATCTTCCGAAAATGTTATCTAAAAAAAACTGATTTTACACCATATTTTTTTTAAATTACCTTTTCAGTGACGCTAATTTCATTTCCGTGCAATTTTTTCCCCCAATTTTATAATAAATTTTTCAAAATTCATATTATACACAATTTGTACCATTATTTTTTTAATGTTGATGAACAAAAATGCACATACGAAGAACTATTGCCAAAAAACATTTAAAAAACTCTGGAAAACACTAAAAGAAAAGTTTAAAAGCAGAAAACTCACAATTTATACCAGGAAAATCTTTTGATTTGGTTTATTTTCATGTTTTTTATGAATCAAAAAGTAATTTATCGTCCCAAAAAGTCCATTAAAACCTTTCTTATACTTCAGTATTTGGGGAAATAATTTGAAGTACTTATATAACAAATATTACGGAGATAATAAGTTTTCGGCGTTTTTAAAGAATCGTTTGCTTCAGTTGATGTTCTCATTTTAATTTAAAAACGTTTCACACGATAAAAGGATTTTGTGTGTTATAATATTTTATGCAAAAGTATTTTAATCCTGAGAAACACCGGATATATCAGCTATACACAGTATGTATCATTTTAAAAAAATATTAGACACGAAAATTAAATTAAAAAGTATTAGACATGAAATTAATTTAATCCCGAGCAATGTCGGGTGTATCAGCTAGTATGTTTATAAATATCAATGAAAACGAATATTTTATATACTAAATCAAAATAGATTTAATAAATTAAAAGCAAATTTTCACCTTTCTTCTGATAAAAATCTCTACAAGTTAAAACCTTAAATTTAAAGCTACCTTTTGATGTATCCGCTTAGAAAAGGTAATTCAGGCAATCCTTTCCCACAAACAATCAGCCGATACTGTTAAACATTCGACTGCTTGCGCATCGAAAAGATTACCTGAAAGGAACGAATCAATCATTTAGAATTTGTTTCCATATCATTTACAAACTATTATGTTATATTCACATCTCACAAACATAAGCATTTTTCTTAAAGAAAATGTAAATAGATTTAAATTTTGAACAAAATGTTACTTATTTCAGATTCACACTGAAATATTTCTTACTTACAAGCAAAAATTGAAATTTTACAATTATATAATTAGCAAGAAGATTAATTCTGAGTTTATAGAAACAATGTATAGTTAGTTACATTTCAACTTAAACTAGCCATAAGTAGAAAGTAAAATGTTATATAAGTTAGTTTCGACAGATTCTTTTCGATTCGTTGTAGTATAAATTTTGAAATAAAAAAAATATTTTTCAGATTGTATTTAAGTGTTAAGTATTTTTCGTTTCTATAATCTTTTCTAAAATAAATTAAGCGCTGCGGTATTCTGGAACAGTCAGATGCTTTATATATTAGTGAATATTCTTAATTACAATCTTTAAATTATTTTTCAGATTGTATTTAAGTGTTAAGTATTTTTCGTTTCTACAATCTTTTCTAAAATAAACTAAGCGTTGCGGTATTCTGGAACAGTCAGATGCTTTATATATTGGTGAAAATTCTTAATTACAATCTTCTAAATTATTTTTCAGATTTTATTTAAGTGTTAAGTATTTTTCGTTTCTATAATCTTTTCTAAAATTAATTAAGCGTTGCGGTATTCTGGAGCAGTCAGATGCTTTATATATTGGTGAAAATTCTTAATTACAATCTTCTAAATTATTTTTCAGATTGTATTTAAGTGTTAAGTATTTTTCATTTCTACAATCTTTTTTAGAATTAATTAAGCGTTGCGGTATTCTGGAACAGTCAGATGCTTTATATATTGGTGAAAATTCTTAATTACAATTTTCTAAATTATTGGAATTCTGTATGGCACATAATATGCTGATAAAGTCCAATATATGTGATTTTAAAATTAAACGTGGTTATAAAACTCTTCTAAGATTGTATTTTGTGAAACTAAGGAATAAATGAAGAATTTTTGAATGATATTATTTATGAAATTATGAAGCAATGAACTTTATATGCAAAAGAATGGGCTACGTGCGTATGCAAATTAAAACATTTGCTAGTTTTAATTTATAGTTGAAGTAAATAATTCCATGCGAGCAACTTTAAGTATTTTAAAAAAAATTGTTTTGTTAATTGATAGATATCATACTGAAGACTATTTTCATTATCAACCAAAATATTTCAATGATTTTTTTATTTTAATTTATTTTTATCCAGTTTCTGTGATACGTCATCATGATTTTTGAAATCATGAAGACGGAAAAATTAGTGTGAGAAAGATTAATTTTTTCTACACTTAAATCTATAGAAAAGGCCATACGTAATAATTTTTTAAAGTTTAAAATATTGTTTCGGCAAAAGGTAGCTTAAAGATTTAAATTTAAATGGTTTAATTTTATGTTTCCGAATTTTTAATGTCATGAAAATAATTAAATATATCTACTAATAATAAAGGAGAATGTGTGTGTGTGTTGGCGCTCTACAGACCGGTGGACCTATAGCTACGACATTGAGCACGAACATTCTTTGGAATGTGAGAATGTGCAACCCGGAGCCGTTATTTTAAATTTCATTAGAATTTTAATTAACTAAAAATTAAGCGAAATTTTGTCGTTTTTTTTATAACTTTCGAAAATATTACAGCACAAAAATAATTTTTACACCATATTGAAAGTACACACAAATTACCTTTTAAATGATATCAATTAAGTTGCCGTACAATTTTTTCTCTAATTTTAATAATCTTTTAAAAATATTTTTGGCACAATTTACAACAATACTTTTCATTGTTGCAATTCAATTCAAACCATTTTCATTGTTTAAACAAATATATAAAATATATGGTTCCTACAATTCATCCAAATACATTAGGCAATTCATTCATCGATCTTACGTTCACGCGAAATATTACTCAGAATTGTTGAATTACGTTTGCTATTCCTTGTACCATCGTTTGATTTTGCGTAAGATTGTTAATAACAGAAATTGTATCCAGTATTAATAATATGAATAAATATATTACATTTGCAAACACGAATTTTTTTCGCGGAAAAAAACCCAACCAAAATCACGAATCAGTCACATAAATTGAGAGTTACACACAGCTACTCCAGTCACATAATCTCAGAGTCACAAATAATTACTTCAGTCACATAGAGATACTTTAGTCACATGGAACTACTTTAATCACAGAACGTCACAGTTCAGTAAGGTTAGTTAGTTTATGCCTCTCAATCCCAGCGGCCGTTTCGCAGAGACAGTCTCCCGTCGATGTTTTGACGTGAAAACGTCTTTCCGCTCGTTACAGTAATAGTCGGTCGAACTTTCTTGTGTGACAAAATACCATCAGATTTGAATCGTTAATAAGTACGAGACTAACAATGCGAAATGAGTGGTTGACCCCACAACGGATAGATCATATCTGGAAGAGTTTGTCGCATCGTATTTGTTTTGCTTGTGACGTCATCGTACCTGTGTAGGCTCATGAGTGTGATTGTTATGAATTAACTTTATGTAAGGGTATAAATAAGTGTAGCGTGGAAACACGTTTAACTAGGAGATTGATTCTGGTGTAATTTTAAAGAGTTTGAGGAGTATTACTAGAACCCAAAGTGAGACAATAAAAATATTTATCAGAATATAAATAAAAATCGGTATTAAATTGAAAATTTCAATTTCCGCATTTTTTTATTATAACATACAGAGTTTTCTTTCGAATTGTACGAAACTTACAGAATACTTGACAATACGTAAAGGAAACATTGTATTAAAATTCGAATTCAAAAATTTGAATATTACGGGAAATATGAGCGTTTATAGTAAATAATATTTTACTGCGCATACGCGAAATGTAGTTCTATATACTGTCAACAGATGGCGCATCAGAAGCTACGCTAATTAAAACATAAGAAAGTCGCAGTTCGGGTCCGCGCCGTAAATTTTTCGTTGAAACGTCGGGATAAAATGATAAAACAAGTGTTTCGT
>BGPR01017472.1:530-19787 GCA_013235015.1 Araneus ventricosus | reverse complement strand
GGACGAAGGTACTGGAAGCACATATTGCATTCTAGAAAACTATGGAATAATTGCCTCATGGCAAGGTAAACTTGATCGCAGCAATTCGGTTTTCCAAGCTGAAATCCTCGCAATTAGAATGGCAATTGAAGCAGCTTCTTCCCTTCATAGACCAATCAAAATTTGGACAGACAGTTTATCAAGTTTGATGGCCATACTTAATCCTAAATCCCACCATAGTATAGTCCGAGAAATCCAAACCCTTTTGCTGTCCCATAAACACATTCACCTGAGATGGCTTAAAGCCCATGTCAGTTATTTAGGCAACGAATGCGCAGACAAATTAGCCAAAGAAGCCATCTCAAAAGGCGACCCTTTCCTTCTACCTAAGCCACTTTCCTACCTGAAAGCCGAGATTAAGTCAGCTGCTTTAAGCATCCGGCAAGACAACTGGGATAACGGAGAAACTGGCCGCAGTACGCACGATATAGTGCCTAGGGTCTCAAACAAGCCAGTAGGATGGAATAGAGAAGAGATAATGTTCGTTACAGGACGTGGGCCTTTCCCCTCATACTTTCTTCGCTTCAATCTTCGGACACATGACAACTGCTTGTGCAGAGAAAAAGGAGATCCAATTCACTATGCCACAAAATGTCCGTTTACCCTCTCCTGGCATTTCCAAACTCCAACGGTGTCACTCAAATTACAGTGGTTGAAAAACATTCTCACGAACAACATCTCAAGAACCCGACTTCGACTCCTAATGCGTTTCATATGTGATGAGAACAATCTCATTGTAGAGGATAATAATTGAGCACTCATCCACACAGACTGACACACACTTCCGGCTACTTATGATTTTTTCCCCTCTACGTATTTTTTTCTATTTTGTATTGTTTTCTATGTTGTTCTGTCCAGCGTATGTTTCTTTTTCATTTTCATTTGTTCTTGTACCTGTTGCTTGTTTTTGTCCCTTCTTAAAAAAATAAAATTCACCTCCATCCATCCAAACCGGAAAGGAGCCAAATGGTTCTAAGCACGGGGATGCAGTTTATGTAATGTAATGTAATGTTTGTGGTAACTTACAAGTAGAAAAAAGTTTTTTGTGAACTATTTTGACTTCATTTTATAATAAAAAAAATTAAATTCATATTTTGAAGTAAACTTGTCTGTAATTTGCAGGGTTGTTTAGCACCAGTGCAAGTGTCCATACCTCCTGGCAGCATTTTGTTCCCTTCAGATACAGCTGCAGTTGTAGGGGGAAATGTATTGACTTCACAGAGAGTTGTGGACGTTATATTCAAAGCATTTAAAACTTGTGCTGCATCTCAGGTAACAAAGATTTATTTCAGAATACATCTATTTTGCAAATATTAGAGTTCACTCAGTTATACAGTAGGTATAACCGAGACAATATTTGATCAATTAAGACAATATTTGCTATCTGTAATGCTTGTTTACTGATCTCTGATTTTCATAGCTTTTTTGGTACTTTTCCATTAGCCGGGCGCAAGCGAAAAATCGCCAAATAATGTAGAATTCCGCCAAATTTTCCTACAACCATTCTCTTGGCGACTTGGCTCGCGTTTGGTTCACAATTGGCGACATTTGCGCCCTGTTAACGGAAAATCGCTTCGCCTCTTGGCGACTTGGCTCGCGTTTGGTTCACTTGGCGACATTTGCGCCAAATCGCTTCGCTTGGCGACTTGGCTCGCTTTGGTTCACAATTGGCGACATTTGCGCCCGGCTAACGGAAAAGTACCGCTTTTTTTACAATCGAAATTTGACTAATTCTTTCTGGAGACTAAAATAATTTTTTAAAAATAAATAAATAGAAACTATATAATTTCTTCATCAGTGATTGACAACCCAGAATGGGTTCATGCCTTCTCAACAAGCTAATTCCATTTTGGCATATTCTCAGTGACATTTCTCCAATTAATTTATCTAATAATATTAAAATCCCTATCAACTTTTCTGTATGATGCTTTCATATTATTTTTGCAAGAAAGTTCTTTATGGGGTGTGCTCAGCTTTCATGCTTATAACATGACCTACCATTTCATCCTTTGTAATTTTATAAAATTTTATAGTGGCAATATCCTTATCACATTGTTGACGAGTTTTGAGATAACTCATTTTTTCAAGCCCAAACGTTGTCGACTGATCATGAGTTAATTCATGTTTGCACTATTTAGTCATGGAGTATTGAAGTTTATTTAGATTATTTTACTTCCACATTCAATTACGAAATAATAGCTGGTGGCATGATATAGCAACTGTATAAAATTCTGGACAGCAATGTTTTAAAACACTTGTATAGCTCATGATTATATCTTCTTCTTCACACACTATCAAACTCAAAATTGTTCTTTCAAAAACAGCCAAAAGATATTCATGTTTCTGGGTCAGACCCAAGTCTCTAAAGTAGAAATCAGAGTAGGTCTGACAATGGTTTTGTACAGTAAAATTTTAGTTTTGTGTTTGATAAGTTTAGATTTCAGATTTTTTTAAAACCATAATATGCCTGATGAGCCGTAGTTATCCTTTTGTTTATTTCTGTTCCTAAATCATAAAAATATTTATTTTGGATCCAAGATAAGTAAAACTGTCAACAGCTTCAAGTTTATAAGAGTCCATAATAATAATAAATTAGAGTTAGAATACAGTAAATTCTCTATTATCCGGCATTCAAGTATCCAGAAAGCTCAACTAACCAGAAAAATTAGAAAATGAGTTTTTGTAAAAATTTTACATCCGTGTGCCAAAATTTAGCACTTGCGCACCTGCGCCGTTCCATTCGTGTGGACAATTTTTTTCTGAAATGCAACGTACGATCCACACGGAGGGGTGTAGAAGGAAAAAAAAAAAAAAGCAACATACAATATTGTAACATACACAGACTTGTTTTTTGCCCCCCGCCCCCCAAAAGCAAAAGTGAGAACCAAAAATAAATAAATAAAAGGTCTTCACTTTTTGCCGAAAAACGAGACCTAAAAACAAAATCGACAACAAAGAAAAAAAGTTAAAGGGACAGAATGGGTAAAAAAAAATCTCATGGGAGGGGTTACTCCAGATTAGTAAGTCTCTTTTTTTTTCCTTTATTTATTTACTCTCCGAATACCGGCAGATGTTGATTCTAATTACGTAATATCATGTGCGGGAGAATTGGAGGTGCGCATATTGCACAATAACCCTTGCAATTTTTTGAAAGATAATTAGTTTTGATATTCAATCTGGGATTTGTTTATGATCACTTAAAAAAGTTTTATTATGCTTGTTGAGTAGAATATTTTTACATATTTACGGTAAAAATTCGGCTACAGATCATACTTTTTTTTTATTTTTATCATCAATGTTAAATTAAAATCTTCATAATATGTTTTGTAAATACAGTGTTATGGAAGATACAAAAGTATTCTTAAAAATTATATTTAATGCACATTTCAAAATGACAAAAACAAATTATTTGGCTGAAAAAATCTTTAAAAAAAAAAAAAAAAAAAGGTGGCGCCCCGCCATTTTCCCCAGTCACAGTCAACTGTCCGGACTTTTTTGGTATCCGGAAATTGGCGTTTCCCGAGCATGCCAGTTAGTTAAGCTTCTACTGTAGTTTGTTTTGCTTTGGTGATTTACAAAATTCATTTTAGTTACTTCTTGTTCCAATGCCAGAAAGAGATCTCCATATAATTTCTCACTAGATTTATTTATATGTAATAACAATAATAGGCATCTATTGCTTGGTCTCTGGGTTGTGCATAGTTCTTGATGCTCCAGTCTTCTTAACACATTCTCTACGGCAAGTGTATTGGGGCACTCTCTTTCACCTATCACAGAGACAAAGAGCAACTTGACATGCGTCCTTTTCATTCTACTAGGTATGGCGAGTGTACCAGGAGGCTCTCGATTAAGCAAACCCATATTTTAAAAACAAAATCAGTTCAGTTGAAAAGTTACTAGAAAATAAGCCAGTTATTGCGAAGTACAGTAAAAGCTTAACTAACCGGCATGCTCGGGAAACGCCGATTTCCGGATACCTGAAAAGTCCGGATAGTTGAGTGTGACGGGAAAAATGGGGGAGATTGTAGCCATTTTTTTTTTTTTGGTTGGCGATTTCGTTTTTTCAGCGGAAGGTAAGGAACTTTTCTTTTTCTTTGGTTCTCACTTTTGCATTTGGACCCCTTCCCCCCATCAAACAAGTCTGTGTACATCACTGTACTGTATATTGCTTTTTTTCCTTCTACGCCCCTCCGTGCGGAGCGGATGTTGCATTCCAGAAATAAATTGCCCGCGTGAATGGAACAGTTCGGGCGTGCTAAATTCTGGCACTCTTATGTAATATTTTTAGAAAAATTCATTTTCTAATTTTTCCGGTTAGTTGAGCTTTCCGGATACTTGAATGCCGGATAATCAAGAATTTACTGTATATCCAATATAGTAATGTACAATGCTTAAATTTTTGTGTGTTGAGAAAAATGCCTCATATTTAGGAAAGTGTATTCATGCACGCATCCTGAACGTCTTAAATATGTACAGGATGACTCCCAAAGTTTTGTCATTTTGGTTTCTTTCAATTTAGCTCCTGTTTGTAGCTTGATTCATTTTGGTATTGTTATAAAATATTTTTGCATGAAATGTGTGACTTTTCAGTCACCCTGTACCAAATCTTAGCTGAGACCTTTGCCTTCTTTTTGAATTCCAGGGCTGTATGAATAACATTACATTCGGTGATGAGCGCATTGGATACTATGAGACTGTTGCTGGAGGAGCAGGAGCTGTAAGTTTTTGTTTATGTAGCATTTGGAAAAGATTTTATTGAATTCAGAATGCATAAGTTTTGTCATTTCTGTTGAAGTCATTTTCAGATTAATCTTATTTCATTGTTGTGTTATGCATTAATATTTTAAATTTTGGTATTTTATCATTTATTGCATCTCTACTAATAATAAAGTGAGCGTGTGTTTGTCTGTGGGTATGTTAGCACCAGGGTTGCAGCAATTTAAATCAGTTGAGTAAAATCGCTGATTTAAATCAACTGATTTTTTAAAAAAAATCACTGATTTAAATCACTTTGTTTTAAATAACAAATTAATCCGCTTTAATGAAATAAAATTGTTCATGTATCTTTTGATTTTAAAATATTTTTAAATGCATATTTAAACAAAGCATATATAGAACATAAAAAAATATTTCATTGAATTGATGTAACTAGAGTACTTTCCATATCTTTATTTTTGAGAATGCAAGCAAATTAGATTTTAAATAAATCTCTAATGAGCAACACAGTAAAATGCAAAGTACAAGATGCTCCTTTTTTATAAAATAAAATAAATATTGTGAAAGGATCATGTTCACGAAGAAAAAACATAGTAAAATGCAGCGAGTTTCATTTTAATATAGGAGAAAACTAAATAGTGTTGGGGACAACAAAGTTTTTATATTGCAGTAATGTTCAAATGTAAGATAATTAAGTAATACATATGTAAATGTTCCAAAAGAAATACAAACATCTACATAGTACAATTTAAACTATGATCTATACTTATAAAAGGCAATGTTTGTGTGTGTGTGTGCCTGTGCGCGATGTCCAGACGAATCTATTGCACTTACAATTATAAAATTTGGCACGGTGACTTAATGCACCTCGAAGCCTAAATTTAATATAGAAAATTTTTTATTTAATGTTTTGTGTTGTTTTGGGTGATTTTTCACTCGAATTTCTCAATAGCATGTTTTTGGATAATTGTACAATAAAAATAGATACACCATCGGAAAGTGAAAACATTTTCCATTCTAATAAAGTTTGTTTCGATTTTACTGAATTTTGAGAAATTTTTGAAAAATAGTCACTTTCATGTTTATTTTCCATTCGGATTTCTTAAAATTCTCGCTTAAATAAATATTAAACTTTATTATAAATAAAAAGCGGATAGAATGTTTGATGGGGTAATTCTTATTTTTAAAAAGGGGGGAACAAGAGTTTTTAGTCCTTTATGCAGTTCATGTAAAAGAGAGCCTGCTTCTCACTTGTGCAAAATTTTCTTGACCAGAAGAGCCATATCTAAAAATTTTATATATTCTAACATACAATAATATATCTATAGTCAACAAACGTATTTTTTATTATATTGTTCCTTTCTTCCTTAATAAAATTATCTTATATTTTAAAAGTATATTATTCTTTATATTTAGTTCACAAATATTTTTTAAATAGTTGTTACATGTTTGAATTAATTATTTTTTTAAAAGAAAGTACTGCGTAATGACTGGTATGTTGTTATATATATATAATTCTATGACTGTAGGCCTCATTGTCTAATATACAAATATTAAATATATATATATAGTTTTTAAAAAATCATTAAAATAAAAAAAATCTTGATTTAAATAAAAAAAATCCAATTTAAATCAAATAAATCGATTTTTTTTGGGGGGAAAAAATCGACAACCCTGGTTGGCACTCTGCAGGTCAGACTGTTTGATCTAGAGCTATAAAAATTTGTGATGAATATACTTTGGAGGGCAGAAATGTGCACCTTGGAACGATTTTTTTCTAAATTTTAATTAGAATTTTAGTTAATTTAAAATTAAGCAAAATTTTTGCATTTTTGTGCAATAACTTTCGAAAATATTGTTGCAAAAAATAATTTTTACTCCACCATAAGAATGGTCTTTTTATCGATAACAGTTTAATTGCCATTCCTTTTTATTTCCCTAATTTCTAACAAATTAGCAAAATATTTTAAAGCAAAAATTATAATTGCAAGTCTATAGCTTATGGTCATTCATTTTGTTACATATTTGGTTCACTTTTTTATTAGTTGTATTCATTCAAGGAATTTGAAATTTGAATTGAATTTTGTGTCTTGTAAGATTTTGAATTTCTGGTTAGTAATGTTAAAATTTATAAACATGATCCTATGAATCTTAAAATTAATGTTCTAAATTTGCATGTCTGTATGCAAGAAAATGCATTTTAAATCCATTTTCATGCATATAGATTACTTTAGAAAAGTTATGTTTGCTTTTCATTGTGAAGTATGTTTTTTAGGGTCCCCATTGGCATGGCAGAAGTGGTGTTCACACACACATGACAAATACCAGAATTACTGATCCTGAGATTTTAGAAAGAAGGTGAACATTTTTTTATTATAAGAAGTTTTATTGTAAATGTTTTAGTATTTAGATTTAATTTTAAATTTGGTACTTTTCCGTTAGCCGGGCGCAAGCGAAAAATCGCCAAATAATGTAGAATTTCGCCAAATTTTGGCGACATTTACGCCCGGCGACTTGGCTCGCGTTTCGTTGACAATTGCCGACATTTTAGCCGGGCGTTTGGTTCAAAATTTGCGACATTTTAGCCGGGCGCAAGCGAAAAATCGCCAAATAATGTAGAATTCCTTCAAATTTTGGCGACAGTTGCGCCCGGCGACTTGGCTCGCGTTTAGTTCAAAATTGGCGACATTTGCGCTTGGCTAACGGAAAAGTACCTTAAATTTGTATCTCGTATCATAGGTGAAGTTACAGAAACTTTGTGAATGCATGTGAAGTGATGATGTTGATTTAAAAAGGAAGTTTTTCATTGAAAGAATAATTTGGTATATTTCTAATTTTAAAATTAAGGAAATGCATCAATATTTGCCAGCAGTCATTGTAATACTCCTCTTTTATTCCTTGCTAAACGAGAGCTTCTGTAAGTGAACTTTTTTTGCATTTAGCAACTGAATAATTTCCCTAAATTTTAAACTTTCATTATTCTCTGGAGAATTTCAGATAGTGGAAGAAATTATTGTTTGTGTTACAGGTATCCTGTGATTCTTGAGAAATTTCACTTAAATCCTGAAACAGGTGGAAAAGGCCAATATAATGGAGGAGATGGTATTTTAAGAAAAATCGTGTTTCGAAAAGACCTTATGTTGTCAGTTCTGACTGAAAGAAGAGTTTTTGCTCCATATGGTTTAGAAGGTAATAATATTGTTTGACACAACAATTCCTCAGTATTGTTTGACACAACAATTCCTCAGTAATAAAATAAATGTTATACTTCTTTATACAATTATAATCAGGGGTGTTGTGGAGGTGGAATGCAGCTGAATGCCGTTCCGGCACTGCCTTTTTTTTTACGAGAAATAAATAAATTGTAAAAATGTCCTTAAAACAGCGCAATTTTTGTTACAAAGGTTAGAGCATTCCGGCACTGCTTATTTTGCGATTACACCAC
Organism: Araneus ventricosus; assembly: GCA_013235015.1. Lineage (NCBI taxonomy): Eukaryota > Metazoa > Arthropoda > Arachnida > Araneae > Araneidae > Araneus > Araneus ventricosus. Next base: position 11,587 of record BGPR01017472.1, on the reverse strand, counting down.
TGCTTATGATGTATTTTTTTGTAGTAATGTTTATCTTATTTCTGTAATTAAAAGATTTTAGACAAGACTGTTAATAAATTTCGGAAAAATGAGTCAAAAGAATGCCTTTATTGTGTAAAAATATGTTTCTTTTAATGTTGAAAGATTGCTTTTATCGACTTTTTTGCCATTTTGAAAGACTCAGAAATTCAAATAAAATTCATTCAAAACATTTATAGTAATACTCTTCAGAGCATTTATCTGAATATTGTTTTGAATTTTTAGATAATTATGGGATTAATGTGAAGTTATTTTGAGATGAAAACATAGCATCATAAAGTATGTTATTACTAAAACCTGTTGAACAATTTCATAGTCTTTCGCTATATTAGCAGACAATGAGCATTTAAAATCTCTTGTTTAATGTTGAAAGATTGCTTTTTTCTACTTTTTTGCCATTTTAAAAGACTCAGAAGTTGTCGTGGTGTTACCTTTTAACTTTTACACATTACATTACAAGATTCAGAAGAATCACTGCGATTACACAGAAAATTTCATTCCTAACACCAAACATATAAAATTAAGGAATTCCAAACAATTTAACTAAAAAGTTCTTTCAGCCAAAATTTTAAATCCAAGGAAATCAATTAGCTAAGAGGTTATCACCCAATATAAGTTGGTTGGTATGCGTTGTGTATTATAAAGCAATAACCCAAAGAATCTTAATTTTACCAAAAAGCTCAGATTTGTTAGGATGTGACACACTTGTGAAATAACAACATAAATCTGTAATTGTAAATAACAATATAAATTTATTTAAGCTATATCAGTATGATTTTAAATTATTCCTCGTTTAAGTGAAGCAAGTAAGATATTGCACACATATAGAAACAGTTGTACTTCAAAATTATTGCACACTTTGCAAACTAGTTAAATTTGTAGATTTTTACACACTTTAAGAAATTGTTACACAAGCATGTTATTGCACACTTTAAGAAATAGTTAAAAGTTCAGAATTATTGCACACTTTGCGAATTAGTTAACACTTCAAAATTATTGAACACTTTACACAATAGTTAAACTGGTAGTAATTACACATTTTATGAAATTGTTAAAACTCGAATAAACAAGAAAACGGTGGGCGCCCTACCGGTAAAATTCGTGAATCCTTAATACAAGAAACATAACAAAACAAAGCAATCCCTAGACATAGAATTAAATTAATATTCTTGAGTTTTTCTTCATTCTTATGATTTTTAGGCCTCTTTTTAGCTTTCTAATAAAACAAAGTCTATCTCGCCGTGGCCGAAGCCGCACAGTGGGATTGAAAACCGGCTGCCTGAAAAACAGCCCCGACCACTTTCATAGCACATGACGACACTTGTGGACATTTATTGATACACAAAATCCACTGCCTGTTGCAAAATCCAAGTGTATTGTTTCTCTTTACAATAAAAATAATATTATATTACAGCCATATAACTCAATGGCATAAATACAAAATTACAAAATTTTTCAAATGCGTCCAAAAGTTAATCAGTGTCTAGAAGTCCCAAAATTTTTCCGTTGGCTTTCTAAAAAGCAGTTGTAAATAATTTTTTTGTTATTAGTGTGGTATGCATTACTATGATGTGGTGCATAACATTTTACATTTATGCTTTACAGTCAGTGGCGGCTCGTCAAACGTTTTATAGACCTAAGTTGTAGCAAATTTTGTGCTGATTATTTTGGTATATAACAATGATATACTAAAAATTGATAGTTTTTGAGTATAAGCAAAAAACTGGGGGGGGGGGAATTTTGTTTTTTTGCCTAAAACAAAAATTATTGGTGGCAAACCTCAGATTCATAATCAGCACCCGAAAAAACATAAAGAAGCAAAAAATTACAACGCCTCCAGAATTGGATTTAAAAAAAACCGACTTAACTACAGAGAAAGAGCGAAAAAGAGCCAAATGAGGAAGTCGCGCCAAATGAGAGCTGAAAAAAATTCAGCTCAAATGAATACAATTTCAAGCGGAGAAAGGGTTGCTTTTCTCCCGCTTCGCGTTGCTCTCTGCGTTAATATCGGATCCGCAGGTGGGGCAAAACTTGATGCAGCTCTGGTCTGTCTCTCTTTTAATTCTAGATTGATTTTCCGTCTTCTTTTCACATTTTTTATTGATTTTTTGCCATTTTCACTGATTTCTGAATTCTCAAAGTGGAAAAATAAGCCAATTAGAATGAAAACGAAAATACAATCTTTTAAAATATTTACGGGGGGGGGATTTAAGTTTTTATGGACGAGCCGTACCTGTATACTGTGCAACTGTAAATGTAATATCCTATTTTAAAACTGTTCATTTTAAAATAGGATGTGCAATTTATGATTTAACCGACTTGTGATTTTCTGGACACTGTTTCACCTCTTGTGAATTGTGGGTTTCTGTAGTTTGTACACTTTGTATTGAAACGCCTTCATAGTGGAATGTTTCAGAAATTATTTTTGAAAGTTTTCTTTTATATTAGTTTTAATTTATAGCTTATAATTTATACAGGAGGTGAAGATGGTCAAAAGGGTTTAAATACTCTCATACGTAATGACGGCCGTATCATCAATCTTGGCGCTAAAAACTCTGTCAGAGTTAGAGCAGGAGTAAGTGATGCATTTTTCTTTTTATTTGTTGGGTGCTTTACACTCTCTTTCATGCTCTTTTATTTTAACCCTTTGCGGCGCAAGGCATTGATTTTTTGAAATATGATGAAAAAACATCATGAATGGGTTTAGTTTATTGTCTAGACATAGAATCTATAATTTTTTAAAAAAAAATTTACTTCATTCCGAGGGGGGGGGGGCCTTCCCTCTTTGGGGGTCACCCCCTCATATGAGAACCCCCTTAGATACAGCCACCTTGATACACTCAAAAAATATTGTTGAACCTTACAAAAAATCATAAATTAAAACTTCAAGATATTGGAGGAAAAGTTTGGAGTTAATTTGCTAAAATTATAAACGTCCAGAACTGAAAAAAATTCTTATCTCTGAGTTGAGGAATTTTCCCAAACTTTATCTCTAATAATCCTTATTCCGAAACGAAATTTCATAAGGCTGCTATATACATTCTAAAAGGAGTACTATTAGCCCTATCCTAAACCTATTATTTTCCATTTATAGTTGAATTTAACTGTTGAGAAGCGAGTGAAATTAGGTCCGCAAAGGGTATTTTAATGATTTTCCCAGGGAGGCAAACAATTGAATTTTATTTTCCTTTAAAGTTTAAAAATACTTAATTTTTATGATTCAACTTTTTATACCAATAGAAAGATGTAGCATTATTTCCACGTAGAAAATTGTTTTTCTTGGTGTCGAAGAAAAGTCTGGGTTTGAATTTGTATTATTGCAGCAAGTTTATTGCTGCCTACACTTTGCTCTAAATGACCTTTAGTCTGTGGGTGGTAGTAGCATAAATCATTGTGGATATTGTTTTAGCAGTGTTATATATATATATATATATATATATATATTGTTATTATTATAACAACAATATTATTATTATTATAACAATATTGTTGTGGATGTTGTTTTTAATTTTGTAACTTTGATGTAGCACATTAGGAGTTTAAATTATTATTGCTGTTAAGAATGTAATTTTTAACTATTTAATCTTATGCTTTTAGTTTTGAAAGAATATATAGATATGGCTTGTGAATGTGAAAAGTGATTTCGTCTTTAATATTGTTTCATTAATTTAGTAGGATAACATTTCAAAAATTATCATGCAGGTATGGGGTTTCTATAGTTACATTCATATTTTAGTATTGTTATGGTGATTTTGGGACTTGGTGACATTTTTGGCAACTTGTTGATGTTTTTGGCCTCCGAATTTGGCGCCGAATGCTTGTTTGGGAATGGCGAAGTCTCGAGGTTCGGCGAAGCTTAGTTCTCGAGATATGACGAATTTTCTAGAAGGTTCAATCCTACCTATCCCCAGACTATAAAAGGCGGACAGCTGCTCTGAAATTCAGTCTTAGAATTAGTCGAGCTATCCAATACAGTGAAGCCTAGCTCTGAGATATTTTGTATTGTTCATGCTTTGTTGTGATTGAGTTATATAAGCCTACTTCTTTACGTATTTGAATTTGTGGCTGTTTTCTGTGAATAATTGATAGTAAATTAAGTTATTTTTAATCCAAGGAACCTGTGCCATCATTTGTGTCTTCTTTTGCAAATGGAAGACGATACACTGCACAATAGTACTTATGTAGTTCAAAACCTTCCTTGAATTTCTTAGTGGTTTGTTTATTTGCGTAAAAAGACATAACATATGTAGAAATAATACACATATTTTATTTCGACTTTTTGGTCTGGTCATCCTTTTGTTGAATAAGTTTTAATTCCTGAACTTTATCGAATTGCGAATATTTTGCAAGAATGGTAGGCTTAAAATGTTATTTAGTGATGGATAAACCGACTCTACTCGTCTGATCATGTGGTGTTTTCAACCTTGGGATTTGAACTTTACAGTTGTAAACATAAACTAAGGATTTTATGAATTGCTGCTAGAGTATAGGTTTTGTGTTTATTGAAATCTTAAGGGAAAGATTGTTATTTTACGTAAATGATTGTTAATAGCTCAAGCCAGTATCGGAGTATTAGAAACTTTTCTTTTGTTGCCAATTGTCTTCCACTTTAACCTAGCTATTTAAGGAGCCATCTCCTATTCTTGGCTTGTTAGTACAACCAATTGAATGTTTCAGTAAAAATATTAACACATATTATTACTGGTTTACAGAATAGACAATGGAATGAAGAAAATGTATGGCTTGTTAGTACTTCCAATTGAATGTTTCAGTAAAAATATTAACACATATTATTACTGGTTTACAGAATAGACAATGGAATGAAGAAAATTTACGACTTGTTAGTACATCCAATTGAATGTTTCAGTAAAAATATTAACACATATTATTACTGGTTTACAGAATAGACAAAGGAATGAAGAAAATTTACAGATTAACATTTATATTCGTATATTAACTCAGTTTACCTACATGATAATATTCTTAAAATTTGCAGAGTGAATGTATATAATGCCAATGAAATTACAATTTATATAAATATTTGTTAGATGTTTCTTTCAACAATTGTACTTTTATAATTAATGTTGGTTTATCAAAAATCGCTCCTATTTGCTATTATTATGTTTTTCCTTTTTTAATTAATTAAATTGGTTTTTCATTCTTTTTCAGGATTCCTTCCTCTTACGAACTCCAGGTGGTGGAGGCTATGGAAAAAGTTCTGTTTAAAAATGCTTGCTAAGACAGTGATAATTTCTTACAGTATTAATGATATATATTTAAATCTATGAATGAATTTTAAATAATTAATTTATCTATAAATTATTTTTGATGTTGAAATAAACTTCTGTTTATGAATATGTTCTTGTTACATTATTTAAGAGCTCTGCTTTTTTTAATCCCTGTATGCACAAAGGCATCTTGAGATATGAATTAATACATTTTAAAATTAAATATCATTAAATAATTTATATAGACATGTTAACATCTACAGTACTCTTTTACTCATAAAACTTTTTTCACCGATTTTGATTTTCTTTTAACACGATAGCGCTTGTTGGCTGGATATTATCTGTAAACTGCAGTATGCACGATGCAGAAAGCATTCAAAGCGCTCTACAGAGCAGTCTGTTGGACTTAAGCTACCAAATTTGGTACATAATTACTGCTTGGGTAGTAAGTGTTCATTAACTCTTTCAGTTCCAAGAATAGAATTATTCATTCTGAAATTTGGGAGATGTTCTCATACTTTGAATATTAGAGGAAATATGAGTATTTGTAGTAAATAATTTTTTACTGCGCATGTGCTAAACATTTTAATTTTTCTTTTTAATCTGTGTTTATGAAAATGCACGTAAATATTATGCACATCTAACATAAGCATTTATTAAAGCTACAACTGTTTATCAGCTTTATGTGGAACAGGGTGGGTCAAATTCCATTTTCGCTTTCATCCCTTTCTGTTGGCCCCCCTAATTGCCCTCGTGACCGAATCTTCACTGTAAAATGCGAGTTCCAACGATAGTATTGTCCCACGGTTCTCAGTAATTGAATGCGAACCGTAGTATCCATATTAACTCCAATTTTGTAGCATCTTCAAAATTGTGTATTATTTTTGGACACCAGTGTGTAAGCAAAACGCAATGTGGAAAGATTTGGGATTTTTTCTTTTAATAAAATCCTATATATTTTCCCGAATATACGTGATTTTTACGAAAATTTATGAGTATTGCGATAGCAAATGAAGCCATTAGTAAAATTTGCAAATCATTATCAGCTTTTTGTGAAGCGGGGGTGAGCCTAAATCATTTTCTTCAGCAATTTCTGGTCGGTTCCTTAAATGCCCTCAGGCCGCGGTGGTCTAGTGGTAAGGTCTCGACCTCGGGATCGGAGGGTCGCAGGTTCGAAACCCGATTCCACTGAAGATCCGCCGTGTATGGGGCCTGTAGTGGCCAAACGTCCTCCCGTTGGTGTGGCGCGGGAGTTTGGAGAGGGGGTGCCAGCTCAGGTGTCGTCATCTGACCGCGGTTCAAAATTACGAGGTCCGTCTCTAAATAACCCTCGTGTTGCTTCAAAACGGGACGTTAATATAACTTAACCTTAAATGCCCTCGTGACCGAATTTTCGCTGTTGAATGCGAGTTTAAGCTTATTCCCTACCTGGTCGAAGTTCAAGGGCAGTTTGTGACGCCTTTCTGGAGAAAAACGAAAAAACATGTATGTATGAAAACTTCCGGATACTTTTTGATCATACAGTGTAGCACCGACCTTAGCCCTTTGAACGGCAAAATTATTTCAGCTGAATGCTTTGAAAACGGACTCTCTGTAGCTAAATGGTGAACGCAAATGTTTCGGAGCCGGTTTTCGGGTAATAAACAGAGAGCAACTTTCTACGCCTGAGCCGGTTTAAGAGAAATAATCGGAGAACGACTTTCTGCGACGGAGCCGGTTTTAGAATAGTCATCAGAGAGCGACTTTCTACGTTCCAGCCGGTTGATGGGTTAATGATACCTTAAATTGAATCCAATCTCTGTAAATGTTGTTTCACCTTTTTAATAGAAGCATTGTGACAAAACAGACATTCAGGGCTAAGACACTATGAGTGGTTTACTTGGAAACTAATAACGGATAGTCAGTCTAGGAATATCTTCTCTCTCTGTATAAACAGAAATTGTCACTTTTTTTTATGAAACTTATTATATTCAAATATTTAATCCCTTCCATATACGTTTGTTATCATTAAAATTTATTAAATTTGAACTCAGTGCTATTGGAATTTTAGTATTGCATTGCGTTTTAAAATTATAAGCTGTCGATGTTTTGAAGTCATCGATTCCGGCTAGTTGGCCGTCGTCAGTGGACGGAACACGAAGTTCCCTTGTATTTCCATAAACTATAATTAAACATAAGCTATTAAAAATTGCAGAAATCACAGAAAAAATATTACGACTACCAAAGAGCTTCAATGAAAAAGTTTTTTTGAATTGTAAGGTGGTGTAAAATTTGTTTCCCGCAGATAATAGTCAGTTTATCTGAAAACATAAAAAATACGATATCAAGGAAAAACAAAACATGGCAAACGTCACTGAAAAGGTAATTTTGGTTTATTTTAGAGGATTTTTATAGACGCCAATTAAGGACATTTGATCGATCGCATAACACCGAGCCAAAATTATATGTGATTATAGGTTATAAGTGACATCCTTACGTGGAAGGGGAGAACATTTCCGTTTTTATTTTTCCTCTCATTTTCTTCTTTCCTTTTTACTACTGTATACTTTTCGGAAGTAATGAGTTTCATTTTTACTTTCTTGAATATGAAGTATACAAAGAGAAAAGCATTGCTATTGTCAAAAAATTCGCCTTGGTGATGTTGATTGATCTCCAGGTTTTAAACTTCTCCGAGTTCGAAAAATTCATTTTTAAACAAAGTGAAAGCTTTAGTGAAACAAAATACTAACGCGATTCGGTGGTATTGAAAAGTAGTGGCATTAAGATATGTAGGTTTACATTTCAAATATCTGTATTGATGTAGTTCATACAGCCTAATTAACGATCTTGCTTTGAGTTATCTTCATTTATATACATATATATGCAGTTATATATTTTTTAAACCATTAAAATTCAAATGACATTTTCATCATATACACCTATTAAATCCTCATTTTAAATTACATATAATTAACAATATAACCTAATATTATTCACACAATGAAATACAGAAAGCTAATAAGATTAAAAACTATTACTACGAAGAAGCCAATCCACACATGGAATTCCAACAATCAAATGCCAATCGACCTGAGGAATCGATTATGTCACATTTTTTCGAAATTTATAGGCACCAACCTTCTGTGAGGGCCAATTGTTGGAAAAAGACAACAAATATAGGAGTAAATCTCCAAAATATATTAAGAAAAGAACGAGAAAATTAACTAAATGCTTACTGCTTCAAAGTCATAGCAAAAAATGCCAAAAGCTAAATACGAATTACAGTTCCGCATTTATTGTGAAAATATTTTAACTAAAATATGTTATATATATATATCCCGGGGGTTGGAAGTAAGCCTATTTTCTACTGCATCTTATAATTTTCGCAAGCTATTGTGTTTACTTAGAACTATTACAGTGTTGAATAGTATTATATAATATCAAGCGAGTTGCATATAAAAAGCAACTCGCTTGGTTCAAAGGTATTTGAACATGTTTTCAAACGTTGCATCTATATAGTGATTACAAAAATTCGGCAGTCAGAAGGTTAAATGTTAAGTGTGAGCACTTGTAGTCTAGTGTCTTGAGCGAGCACTATATTAAACATTTAACCCTCTGAGCGCCCATTTATTTTGAACTTTTAGCTATCAGGTTAGAAAACTTAGCTTTTAAAGCAAATGAATCTATCTTTTTTGTATTTAATTATATATCTGAAATCTTTAGACTATTTTATCCATGCTTGTTTAAGAAAATATAAATACGAGCTAACTGCTTTTGAACTGAACATGAAAAACGAAAAAAGACGTTTGAGGGTTAAAAGACAACTGAAAGTTTCTTTTTCAATTCCTACTATTAGTTCACACTCTCCCTATATATATTTATTTATATATCTTGTTCAAATTTTCAATCGTTAATAAAATACTTTTTATTCATCCACTCAAGTTCAAATGCATTTTTTAAAACTTGTAGTGGATGACACTTGATGTTAATACAGTTTTTTCAAATAATTCATTAATTAAATTTAATTAATTAATTTTAATTGTATATGGGAGAAAGCATATGTCGCCTTGAGTCGTTTGGCTCGAATTTTTCTCAATAGATGGAGCTACGTTTGCCAGCTTCTAGACCCAATATCCTTTGTTTTCTGGTATGTTCACGAAGGCGCCATTTTTTCATGTATTTTTGTCAGAGGGTAATGTTGATTACTTTCTTTATTCTCTCTATTGGATATGTTAAAAAAGACTTTATGAAGTTTTTCAATTCCTACTATTAGTTCACACTCTCCCTATATATATAAGATATTTAGCAGGATATAAATATAGGAATAAATACCGTCAGTGACGAAGCGTGTAGATCGCTGACCTAAGTAGGAATTGACTTTAATTTTTTTATATTACTTGTTTAGAGTGAGTTATCGAATAAAGTATTGAGACCGGACCCATCTTGGAATGGGGCCGTTGCGAAGACAAAAAAATTGACGTGTTTATTTCACTTTTTAGGAACATACAGTGGAGTCTCCCTATAACAAAATCGCTTGGTTCCAATTGAAAAATTCGTTATAGAGAGAATTTCGTTATACGGAGATTAGAGATTTTTGCTGTTATTTAAGTAAATGTTCCAAACTTTTCAATAGGTGCGATAAGTTCAAATGTATTTAATTATGATTTTCAATTAAAAATGATGTAATATATATATTATAAATTTGTTAAAATTATACTAATTTTTATTGTATAAATAAAATCTTCAAAAGTTAAGACAATTCACCAATTTAGAGAATAACATGTACTAGTATGTACTTGCGTTTATTTTACTTGAAAAATTCCGTTATTTTACATTGCTTTTCATTTCGTGATATTAAATTTTCAGAAAAATTTTTACTTTTTAAGAGTGAGTGGTTCCAGAAACAGGCACGTGTGAGCGAATTGGTTGCACAGAAATTATCAACTTTCTTCAAAAATGACAAAAATCGAAAAGATAAACCTCTGAAAAAATTCGTTATAGGGAGACAATCACTTCGTTATATGGAGAATATTTTGAATGTTATTTAACATTCCGATTAAAAATTTCTTTATAGGGAGAAATTCGCTGTAGAGAGACTTCGTTGTAGGGAGACTCTACTGTATATGTGAGGTGAAAAATAATTTTCCCGGCGCCATTTGTACAAAACAACACTTCACGGCATAAGCTCGGTGATAAATTCGACTGTCAACGTTAGTTAAGTATGTTTCTACAATTTAAAGTAAATGCTATCTAAAGCATCTGACAAATAGACTCAGCAAATAAAGATTTCAAAAATCGTTACTGAAAAAATAGTGACGCCAGCTTGTCAGATGCTTGTCTCCTCCCCCATACATAGATGCATTTAGGGATTTTTATGTCCAATCCCAATTTTTTCAGAGCCCCAAGCTTTCACAGGACAGAAGGGAAACAAGAAAACGAAGAACATCACTTTAAAAAGAAAAATTTTACATTTTCACAGGGAAGCTTGGCTGTTCACAACTCCCCAAAATGCCGGCCTGAATTTCAAAATGCCATTCATCATCTATGTAGATGTTTTGTCATATACTGAGGAGGCTTACACCGATCAAAAGAAAACTACGAATATCCAATTGATTTTGCGAGAGACGGCTAGAATATCAACAACAGGCCGTGATCTGAAAATGCGTTTTTCAGTCCTCTCCGTTTTTCGTTTTTTAAAAACCGTGAAGTCCATATTTGAATTCTAAATGACACTGTGATCATTCATGGACCACTGTATTTTCGACAGAATTGTTGGCTGAAATTTTGGTATATGTCTCTTTCTATACTGAC